>CAIGQZ010001464.1:2812486-2824002 GCA_903798205.1 Danio tinwini | reverse complement strand
TCAGCATTAAATATTTGACCTCTGAAATGTAAAACTCCAAACGATTGCCTAAACAAGATTACTGTGTGTGAACTGGCGCTCTAGGCAAACGGCGATCACGTTGCCCTCATCCCGAAAGTAAAAAAAAAAGAAAGTGACCGGTTCGCGGATGAAAGTGAGGACCGGGAGGGAGGGGTTGGCTGTCAGTGTAATATATTATTATACCTCTCTCATAATACTCATTTGTCATTTTATTACTTATGTTCTTGACCGTCAAATCAGAATAGTCCGCTGACCAGCACTTTTGGTTTGGTTTTCAGAGCTGCTTCAAACTCCAGTAATAAACAGCGCTCATCAGTGCAACGTGCTGGGTTGGACAGTTCCATTTTTGTGCGGAGGGGGACTTTAAATTTAATTGACAAACTTACAATAGCTAAAGTGTTCTGTTAATCATCAACATTAAATTACATTCATATTCCGCCTTACACCGGTTACATGTTTTCAATGCATTTATTTCTTTGCTGCTATCTAAGCCTTCCCCAGCCTTACACACGCTCCGCCTATGGTGAGTTCGTTGGGCGGCGGGGCGCGTTTGCCGCCCTCACTATTATGCCAGACCCCTATTATGCAAGTGTTCTGTTGATGTTGTGGATGAAAGTCAGTACGTTGGGTTGGGCGGCGGGGCGCGTTTGCCGCCCTCATTAATATGCCGCCCTAGGCGGCCGACTAGGTCGCCTCTATGAATGCGCCGGCCCTGCAAGCAATGGTGCAACTGATTAACACGGAGTTCTGTATTTTGTTGTCCATTGTGTAATGATTGAGTAAAAGTGCTCAAATATTTGTTTGCATGTGTTTGAAGGCAAAATTAGATTGACACTTTAAATGTTCTGGCATGGTTACAGCCTTTTGCTAACAAAATGTGTAATTTTGACCATGAGTGCTGCAGTTAAGGACTGTTTTAACCGTTTTGAAAATGTGACATTTTAGTTGAAGGCAGCATCAAAGCAATCAGGAAAAACTCAAAGTCCTTCTCAGTATGATTTAGCAGCTTCCACATGTTTTTTTTGTTGTTTAGACCGCATGAGCAGAACGTAAATGTATTTGGTAGTATATTGCGAAGCAATCTAATGCTGGTGTTTACATCTGAACATCATGCCCCTGCATATGGGTTTGACCAAAATATAAGTGAAAACACAAGCTGCCTTGTGAAAGCTTTGGCAGCTGACTTGTTGCCTCGCATCAGGCAGTGACGGAGGCAGCATTTGTGTATGAAAAACACCCCATAAAATATATTACAGACAGACTTCTCAGACAGTGTAATGATTTATCATGCACAATAAACTTAAAATTAAAAAAAGAAACATTTGGTGATAACTATACTGTAAAAATGCTGGCTTCCATACAGTTCCTTCATGTTCCAACACAAATCGATTTAATTAACTTTGTTTTTACAAAATGACAAATTTTGCTTTAAGCTGATTTTATTTAATTATTTTTTAATACTTTGGACAAGCAGTTAAAAAAAAAAGATAAGATCATCGCACACACCCTCTATTTGGATTAAAGAGAAGACAAATAAAATAAGACAAGTAGCAAATACCAAAGTTTCCTTAAGTCATTTGACGCCATGCTGTAAAAACATGTTGGGTTCCACACAATCGATTTGTGTTGGGACAACATGCAACATGAAGGAATTAAGTTAGCTCATCAGTTTTTACAAATTTAAGTGGATTGATCGAAAGAGTTGTCACAATTTCAAGAATTGTTATTTCAGCTCATTTTAAATTAGTTTGAACATGCAGCAAAAATTGCATGTAAATTTTTAGTTTGTAAAAAATGCATGTAGAAACACTTTGTGACCAGATGACTTTTGTCAGACAAAACTATTCAGCAGAGGGTAAATGAAGTGACGTACAATTAGGAAAAACAATTACATTTTATTTCACAAGTAAGAGTATAAAAAGGTACAAATATTCTCCATCTTTAATACAAGCAAGGAGGGAAAAGTAAATAAACTGACAAACCACTAATGGCCACCGGTTACCCAGAAAGTGAGGACAGATGAGGTGCCCAAGCAGCAGTGTTCTCACCACACTCATCTCAGAGCAAGCACACTGCAACCTAAAAAAAAAAACAAGAAAAACCAAACAAAATCAATAAAGTGACCAAATCACCACACAATCCCAACCACCTTTTCTCCACCGCCATCCACACAGTGCAGGGAACCCAGTGGCCACTGATGGTAGAAAAGCAAATCCAAAATAGAACCTACAAAAGAAAAAAAAAGATGAACAAAAGGAAAATACAAATACAAACTGTGGTCAAACTAACAGCATAGACAACCCAAATTCACATACAACGAATGTCAAACAGGAAAATATTCAATAACCAAAATATTATTGTAGGTCTAAAGTAAACGGCAACCGCGCATCCCTAAAAAGGGAAAACAGTTCATTACAACAAACTCAATATACAAAAATCAGACAAAATAAAACATCCTATGAATAAAACAAATTTAAATAAACAAATCCTTTGTTTTAAACAATGCCTCTAAAATCCATAATTTCCCATTCTGACACCCAGGCAACAATCAGTACGTAATAATCCAATAGAGGCACTAAAATAAAAAGATAAAATTAACACAATCCTGAAAACTGTTTATTAAAATGACTACCTCTTTATAATAAGTTCGCAATGAATATATGGCAGCATTAATCCTGTTTGCTTATCAACTACCCCTCACGTGGTGTTGACTCTACAATGTAAATTTATGCATGCATTAAAAACAGTAAAATCAGCAAGAAAGAGAGAGCGCGCGTCACACAAATAAACTCACTACCTACCGGCCTTTACGCGCCGCGACCAGAATGCAGAACTTCGAAGCAAAAGGTCAACAAACTTTGTAACTCACTTATACACTGTAGCGCTGAGCACTGCAACCTGTTGTTAATTTACGGCGCAATCAGGAAATAAAGTGTCAACAGGTAAACAACATGGCGCAAAAAATAATTAAATAATTTCGCTTTGATAATTTCTAAATATGAAATACATTAAAAGATAACATATGCACATTAATTAAATAAAATAATAAGCCATCAGCCTTTAATGTTTTGCGCCCCGGTGGTGATTATTAAAAGCACATCTGGCTTTATGGCACCAGATTAAACTTTGACACCTTTATGGCACTCAGGCAGGGACGTGCAGAGACCTTTTAAGGGGCAGGGGCTCTAATGGAAAAATAATAGTAATAATTGTACTTTAACAAACAAAATATAATTAGATTATTAAGGAGATTTCACCCTAAATTCACCATATACTCACCCTTAAAAGGATAGTTAATTCAAAACTGATAATTCTGTCATACTCGCCTTTTACTTGTTCCAAACCTATTTGACTTTTTTTTTCTTCGGTTTAACACACAAAGTAATATTTTGAAGAAAGCAGGAAACCTAAGCATTGACTGTCATGGTGTTTGTTTTTCTGGAAGTCAATGATTTCAAGTTTATAGCTTTCTTTAAAATATCTATTTTTAATCTTTTATTCGTTAGTGTTCAACAAAATAAAGAAACAAAAAAATGGAGCTACTTGAGGGTGAGTACGTTTAAATTTTGGGGTGAACTATCCCTTTTCAATCTAATATTTTTGTTTGAGTGTTTTTTTCTGTTGAACAAAATAAAATATTTTGAAGAATATAGGACACACTGATAGCCACTGACGTCCATAGTTAGCCTATATGTACATGTTTTATAGCTTCAAATGACATTATATATTCTGTGTGACTGCAAAAACGAAAGGGAAATATTTTCTCTATCCAGCTGTCGTTTTTACATGGTTGTTAATCAGGAGGAGGATGTCAGCAAGACAAAATAGCCTATTTGCTTTCGAACTTTTGGATAAATAGCTGACGTTAAATTTGAGCCTCGGGTAGTATTTTGTTAACCGTTACTCACCTCCTCACAATACAGATGAATGACGAATGAATTTACATCGGCAGTTCTGTCGATCATATTGTGCTGCCGTAACGGAGGTCAGCTGGTAATATATGTTTTACACAGACTCCGTCTGCAGTGTGTGTATGGGTCAGACTGTAAAGCTATGGCCAATGGCCCAGATGCAGTTCGTGTGTCATATGCGGATGCAAGAGTTGGCATAGGCGCTAATAGACATTACTCCACTGTTGGCACCTTACTTTTGAGGGGAGAGTAACACTGAAAATATATTCTTCGTTACAGCATTCGCCCCGCATGTGGCTTTACTTTCCAAATCGCCGGTCTCTAGACTATAACCAAGATGTACTTTAACCTTTCGTTTTTTTATTGTTTGACAGGGAAAGCGGTCCTTAAATAGAACACGCATTAACTTATACATATATTATATTATTATTAGCATTTAAAAATAATTATTATCCCCAGGAAAAAAGGGCAGGGGCTCAAGCACCCAAAGCCCCCACCTCTGCACGTGCCTGCACTCAGGTACACTCAAAAATAAATACAGGCCACAACTGAACATGGAGGATGGTCTCCGAGTGGCATTCTTCAAAATTAATTGACTCGGGCCTATTGGTATTGTGCGCCGTTGTGTGCAAGGTTTATATTTATAACCACATCGGAGGATATTGGGGGTCGCGAGTCACTTGCATTGTTATTTTGGGAGTCGCGGGCTGAAAAGTTTGGGAACCCCTGGCCTAAAAAGTTGCCCATCATCAGCGTTACTCACGCGCACGCTGTGCACTGGCATGCGCGTGCCGCTGAGCGTTTGCGGCACTTGAGTGACAGAGTAGTTTATTTAAATTACATAGTTTTTCTCTCACCTGCCTCAACACTTAGAGATAAAAAAGTGTTCTTCAGGAACTATAAATGCCATTTAATTGCCGCAATTAAACGGCCCTGGCCGAAAAAGGCGCGCATCACGAGCGCATGAACGCGGATGACGCAGCGGCGCAGTGTGAACTGCGCAATCCGTTTCGCTTCAGTCGTGCTGCGTGATGATGGAGCGCATGACGGCGCACAGTCTGGACTGCTGGAGGGTGATTTTATCTTACTGAAAAAGTAACCGCTACTGAGAACTGGGACTTGCTATACAGCGTTCTAAATAAATCACAATGGGCGGCACGGTGCTCAGTGGTTAGCACTGTCGCCTCACAGCAAGAAGGTCGCTGGTTCGAGTCCTGGCTGGGCAAGTTGGCATTTCTGTGTGGAGTTTGCATGTTCTCCCGGTGTTGATGGTTTCCTCTGGGTGCTCCGGTTTCCCCCACAGTCAACGACATGCGGTATAGGGGAATTGGGTGAACTAAATTTTCCATAGTAGTAGCTGAGTGTGAGTGTATACAGTATGGATTTTTTTCCCAGTAGTGTGGCTGGAAGGGCATCCGCTGTGTAAAACATATGCTGGTATAGTTGGCGGTTCATTCCGCTGTGGTGACCCCTGATAAAATAAGGACTAAGCCAAAGGAAAATGAATGAATGAATAATACATAATAATAATAAGACTGTATATATTTAAACCTTTTAGTTTCCTTTATTCATATTAATTATGATTCATAGTAATTTATGATAATTGCATCTTAATACATTAAGCTAATTTTTGATAATCTGGTAAATTTTATTGGCTTGTTTTAGTTTTTGTTCCATTGATTTTTTTCTTTCCTGTGTGACACCTGTGTTTTATGCTGTTTTATCCCCAAAACACACTCATTTTGGTCCCACTTTAAGTTGTGGCTTTAACTCCTACGCTGTAAAAAAATGATAAGACAAAAAATGTTTTTATGTTACTTTTTAAGTTAGCCAGGTTTCATCTACTGTTTTTAAGTTATACAAAGTTTAACTTAATACCTTTAGTCTGTTTAAATTTGAGTTGAGTAAAACATTTTATTGATTTAACAAAAAAAGTAAGCTGCAATAATATTTTATACAGAGTACTTGCATAAAAAATGAAGTACAATGTACTTTTTGTGTTTGTATTGTATTGCACAGCACATTGAGGTGGGATATGGGTAAGGTAAGGGACAGGTTTGGGTAGGTTTAAGGCTGAGTTAAAATGTAAGAGATGGTACATAAATTAATCACAAATGTAATTACATACAGACCATTTTTAAAATATAAGTATAACATAAGCACATGTATATACAAAATAAAAGTAAATGTAAGTACAAAGTAGTAAAGGCCCCTTAATATAAAGTGGGACTCTTATCTTCAATGACCACTTGAATTTATCATTGACACTGCATCATGATGCAACATAAGATTTCAAAGGCGTATGGTTGTGAAACTTGTCTAGAAATGACTAGCATTGGTATGACTTCTAAATCAGATTCACACTGTTAGTACAGGAAATCAATGCTAAACTGCATTACAGTTGTTAAATGAGTCAATCTTCTTATTTAAAGACTTCTCTTCTCACTACAGAATGAAATTCACAGAAACCAGCTCAAGCGAACTGAAGCGCATGTGAGCAGCCAGCGAGATCGTCTACAGGAACTGACATCACACAACCAAGATCTGCACAGCCAGTTACAGCAGATCAGATGCCACTTTTTAGCTGTTCAAAACAAGGTAACACCACACCTGACATCATCTGCTTTCTGACAGTCAGGAAGCGTCTAATTACAGTGTCATTTACCCTCGCTGACTTCCTTCAGGCTAAATTAATCCTACGCTGTGAGCAACATTATGTCTCTTTGTTGAAGCCTTCAGTACAGTTAAAGGAATGGTCCACCCAAAACCGAATATTCTGTCATCATTTACTCGCCCTTTTGTTGTTTCAAACTATTTCACTCAAAATAAGACAATTTAAAGAATGTTGAAAACCAGTAACCATTGACTGCCATAGTGCTTGTTTTTCTTATTATGGAAGTCAATGGTTACTAAATGAAAATGAAACTCATAAAGATTTAGAACCTCTTGAGGGTGAGTAAATAGTGAGTAAATTTTAATTTTTGGATGAACTCTCCCTTTAAAAACATTTATTGCTGTTTTATTAAAAACAATCAAATAAAAACATAAATGATCAAGGCCAGTCCTGTACACTTTAACTGCATGTCTGTGTTCCCATTCAGCCTTTTTTGTGAAAGATCCTTTACATTTTTATGGTCATTTACTAAAAAACAAACAAATATATACGTATTGGAGAATATGGGAACATTTTAAAGGAATAATATTGCTAAAAAGTTTAATTTATTGTAAAACAAAGATTTGATTAGATTTAAAGCTTGAAATAATACACAAGTGCATTTATTAATACATTTCTGTTTTTAAACCCTCCAAATGTCGCCCAAATCTCATTCATTCATTCTTTCATTTTCCTTCGCTTAGTCCCTTATTTATCAGAGGTCACCACAGTGGAATGAACCGACAACTTATCCAGCACATGTTTTACGCAGCAGATGTCCTTCCAGCTGCAAAGCAGCACTGGGAAACATCTATACACTCTATATAGATGTACATCTACACAATCCATTTCCCATATGTCTTTGGACTGTGGGGAAAACATGCAAACACCACACAGAAATGCCAACTGGCCCAGGGACTCGAACCAGCAACCTTTTTGCTGTTTGGCAACAGTGCTAACCACTGAGCTACGTACCACCCACCCAAATTTTTTCTGTTGTAATTATCATTGGTTTATGCTTATTTAAGTAAAACTTATTTAATTATTTCTTGATAACAAGATAACAGGACGGCGCGGTGGCGCAGTGGTTAGCACTGTCACTTCACGTCAAGAAGGTCGCTGGTTCGAGCTTTGGCTGGGTTAGTTGGCATTTCTGTGTGGAGTTTGCATGTTCTCCCCATGTTTGCGTGGGTTTCCTCCGGGTGCTCCAGAGAAAATAAGCACGACTGCTCTAAAATTCATGTTTTTGATATGAGTGCAATTCTGCAAAAACTGTTGAGCAATATCTTTCCATCCTTCAGTATTTTTATGCACAGTTTGGAACATTAGATAAAAAATACTTCATGGATCAGCTGAGTAAAATAAACTTTTTGTCTGATGAGAAAATATGTGCATAAACTACAATGGAAAAACATTTACCAAATAAATGCCAGTATGGGCGGTAGAGTGGCTCAGTGGTTAGCTCTGTCACCTCACAGCAAGAAGGTCAAGGCCCGTAGCCAGGGGGGTTCGGGTGGTTCAAGAGACCCACCCCTCACTGACAAAGGTCCAGAATTTGTCCCATACATGAGCTCATTTGTCCTATTTTGACTGCTATGCTATCATAAATAGTGAAAATAATCCATCGAAAAAGGCTTTAAGACGAAGTGGAATACTCTGTTGGCTGTCACTTCAGTGTGACTTCAGCTAATCACTTTAGGCCAATGCGAAAAAATATTTTCATTTTATTATCTGACGTAAGAGAAGTCATCTTTTGCGACTGTATTGTCTTTAAATAGAGAAAACATTTTGCAGGTGACATTAATTCTAAATTTTGGACCTTATTTTTGAAACCAAGATGTGAAGCACCAAAAGTGGCCCATAGTAAAATGAATTTGAATACTATTTTGGCTATTGTTGTTATTCATGAATTTTCAAATGTACTTTTTTTTTTTACAAAAGAGGCTAGAAAATTGTGAAGCTCTACATTATTATTATTATTATTATTATTATGATAATAATAATAATAATAATAACAATAATAATTATTATTATTATAAAAGTGTGGTTATGATGACCGTCTGACAAGCTAATTGAGCTAAAAATAGTGCTTAAAATGTCACTAAAATGCAGTATTTTTTTATGCTCCGGTTTCCCCCACAGTCCAAAGGCATGAGGTGAATTGGGTAAGCTAAATTGGCCATAGTGTATGTGTGAATGTGAGAGTGTATTGGTGTTTCTCAGTACTGGGTTACGGCTGGAAGGGGCTAAGCCCAAGAAAAATGAATGAATGAATATAAATTGGTTTTTACTTTAGAACAGTTATGCAGTATGTTACAATTGTTACAAAAAAGTTGCATTGTAAATATTACTGTATACTTTACAGTAATGGTATACAATATTACAAAAACATACACAACAAATAAATGCTGCTGTAAATGTAAATACAGTAAGTTACAGTATATTCTACAAGAATTTGTTATCAGTGTAGCTAGCTTTTATTTCCAAGCTCATGAAGAAGAAGGTGTACAGAGTGAAAATCTACTGTCGTTTAGATTGAGATTCATAAACATATGCTGGAATAGTTGGCGGTTTATTCTGCTGTGGCAACCCCTGATAAATAAGAGACTAAGCCGAAGGAAAATAAATGAATGAATGAAATTTCAGTATGAGCATCAAAAAAGTCATGTGATAAAAATGGGTGTGATGGGCAGAATTAATGGGCAAAACTGTGGGAAACGACCACATTGTAAAACATCTGAAATGTTGTTTTAGTCAGTGTGAAACCCCCTCGACAGCCAAAGTCTGTTATCAAAGTGATTCAGAATTATTTCCTCCAGAACTGTCTTGACCTCCCAAAGCCACCATACACATTCATTGCGTTTGGCCTTCATCTTCTGAGGTAATTTATTAAATAAGAAAAAAGGCCCACACTTACCAAAGCAAATTCCATTTTGTCTTTCCGATATTTGATGCTTGTTTATCAGAAAGTGATGATTTAGTTCTTTTCGACTCCTTGAATGTTAAACTGTACAATATTTGCAAATATTTCATGCTTTATTCAAGTTTTACACACATACCTAATTAGCATCTTTGGATGGAAATATAGCATAGCTGAGATACTTCATTATAGAACCATAGAGGAAAGTCTTGAGGGAACGACTGGTGAATTACTGTAGTCTTCCAGCATTTGATGTCAGGACACTTTATTCCCCTAAATCATTTTCTGCCTGAAAATCACAGTCAGAATAGTAGCAGAAATGAAAGCACCTCATAAAACATCAGCCTTTTCCATGAGGACGAATCACAGTCCATAAACCCAGTTGATATGTAAAGCTCAGATCAGCGATTTTTCCGTTTATTCATCTCACATGATCACTGAGTGGCCTGATCGCTCTGACAGCCTTGAGGAAGCAGCGTCTTCTGCTTTTTCTAGAAGCAGAGCTACGATAAGATCTTTCTCACTCTGCTGGCCGAGTCCTCAGATGCTGGCGTTGTTCACACACTCAGACCAGGCCTCCACATTGCACTTGTTTATCAGCTCTTTTTATGCAGAAGTGATTTTGCAAGAAAATGCCAACACTGTATCTCACTTCACAGCGAGATGAAGCAGACATTTGCTTGCATTAATGTAACTGTGAAAAAAAAACTCTCTACCGGATGGACAAGTCTTGCCTGATGGTGGTAGACAAAAAGATTCAGATTAATCAGATGATGAGTCTGATTTCAAAACATTGAATGTTACTTCACCATTCATATTTCTTTCTGCTCTTAAGTTGACCGATTTCCATTGCATTTAAGAGGTGTTTCTCTTGTCTCCAGCAGAAAGAAAATGAAGATGGAGATGCAGGAAACATGATCGAACGTCTTCAAAAGCAGATCACTGAGTTACAAAGTCAAGTATGTTGAGATTTTTATTTCACGCTGTGTAATTTCTTGTTTTGTTTTCCAACGGGAGCAAAATTTCTCTCACAAGCAGTTGATTAAACAGTATGAATGGTAAGTCTAATTTACAACTCAATAATTAATAAAAAACACTGTAGAATAAAACATACTTTAAAAGGTTAGTTCACTTGAAAATAAAATCTTAAAAAACTGGTTGTTCACGCAAAAAATTAACATTACTATTAATTTACCCACCCTAAAATGTGGTCATTGGTGATTCCTGATATGTAAAAGAGGGCATAAACAAAGCGTTGCTGTTGTATGAAATTGTCGATGCTTGTTTGGTTGTGGCTTGTACCATGTAAGTGAATCTTACGAGCCGTGTGGCTCACAGGCATTTCTTGGAAAGTGGTGCGACGTTTATTCATTCATTTTCTTTTCAGCTTAGTCCCTTTAATAATCAGGGGTCACCACAGCAGAATGAACCACCAACTTATTCAGCATATGTTTTATGCAGTGGATGTCCTTCCAGCTGCAACCTATTACTGGAAAAGTGGTGGTATACAGTACTGGTACAGAAAATCTAACAAACAAATGCATGTTATCTTGTGTTTGGAGGCGAGGCCTGATGTTTGGGAAAATGATTGTGTAAAAGAGATCTAGGAGGTAACGGTATTTTACTCAGGTATTCGGAGAAGTATTAAAACAACATATGAGGTTAGCAAAACCAATATTTAGCACAGCTGACCCTTTTCATATTTCCAGGATTCTCAGCACAAAACGTAGAGCACAGTGAATGGGAGAGTACAACAATAAAAAAAAAATCCTATTTGCTGAAATAGTAAAAAAAAAGCCACAATGGTGTTATTAAGACGTTCAGAAAAAGGGGAAAAATAGTGTGAGACTGATGACGGCAGCCAGAAGAGAGAATAACACCAAATTTACTCTCAGCCTCATAGACACTGCATTAGAAACACCTCCCTTAAGCCGTAATTTGCAAAGATGATATAATGCGTACATAAATGAATATAAATGTTCAAATGTAAAATATATATATATATATATAT
>CAIGQZ010001464.1:2793159-2812086 GCA_903798205.1 Danio tinwini | reverse complement strand
CAACTTTCCAATATCTTATTTTGTGTTTAACAGAGAAAAGAATGAAAAAAAACAATGACCTACAGTATGTTGTTAGCTTAAACTACTTATTTAAAACAAGCTGAAACGTCACAATTCTTGAGTTCTTTTGGGGACAACTTAATTGTTTTATGTTCAATCCACTTAACATAAAAAAGTAAACATAATTCTTTCATGTTGACCCAACACAAATTGATTGTGTAACCCAGCATTTTTACAGTGTTAAACAAATAAAGGCAGAATAAATGATGACAGAATTTTCAGTTTTGTGTGACCTATCTCTGTAAGAGAAATTATTAATGAAAAAAATCACCTTTTATTTTATTTTACAGCACATATCCACATTTTCCGGCAGAATCTCTGCACATTTATAATAGTTTTGCTTTTTGGTAACACTTAATTTTGATGGTCCCTTTTGTACATTTTGCTGACTAAAAGTTGCATTGCAACTATACGCCAATTGCTTCTCATTTGAGTATTAGTAGACTGTCTGCTTAATATGTTGATACTGCTCCTTCAACGGACAATTAACTGACTATAAGAAACTTTGCAAGTACATGTCAACTTACACTAACTCTAACCCAAACCCCAACCTAACAGTCTACTTATAATCTATTAGGAATTAGTTGGCATGTAGATGCAATGTAACTTAAAGGGCACCTATGGTGAAAAATCTACTTTTCAAGCTGTTTGGACAGACACATGTGTAGGTATAGTGTATAGACTGTCATATTGGGGTGATATAAACACACTCAGTCCTTGTTTTTCAATTTAACAACATAAAAACGGTGGACCAATCAGAGCGGTTTTGAGATCGACTGCAACTTGACGTAGGAATGTGGTCCCCCCACCCACCAATATTGATTGACAGGTGTGCATTACCATATCCTCAGTATGTTGTTTCACGTCCACCATTTTCAGCGTGTGAGTCAAAGTGATGTCACCAAAGAAACACCCTTGCTCTATTTTTAGATGTAAGGCTCATTGGGCTCAACATTCACCAAGTTATTGCTCTCCTCGCTGCCAGTGTTTGTGAGTTTTGGTGGGTTTGCATACATGTGTACTTTTCATTGCGTCTTCCTTAACCTTCAGCAGTTTGCATTTCCCGCGATCACAGAATCTCCCTGTCAGCTTAACTAGGTGCAGCTGGAAAGTGCGAGCGCGTTGCCTCACGTGTGCGTCCCTACATTGGAAATAATGAACTAACGATGCGCAGCACCATGCATTTTGTGGTGTCGCGGATGAAAGTGAGGACCGGGAGGGTGTCACGGATGAAAGTGAGGACCGGGGAGTTCGTTCACTATTCTGCCGCCTAGGTCGCCTCTATAGACGTGCTTGCACTGCTCAGGACATGTCATATTTCTGCCGCGCCACAGAGCGTTATCTGAATAGTTTTATTTTAAATAACATGCGAATGTGCGCATCTGATATGCCGTGTCGTGGCTCTGAGCGGCGCATCCGGTGTATGACGCCCTTTAGTTATAGCCTCCAGCAGGTCGTACACCAGAAGCGCCGCTTGGCGCCACGCAGCGTTGCGTCACGCAGCGACATGCATTTCTGAATTCTAAACATAAGGTTCTATCAGGTGACACACACTGGCGCTGCAAATGTGCGATACTTTCAACTGTCATGTGCGTGCCGTGTTGCGGTGCATCCGGTGTGTGATGCCTTTCAGTCAAAGTTAATTCAGTGTGCTTGGTTATTAGTCTCGGTGTAGGCTACAAGCTCGGAGCTTTAATCTAGCACACAGTTGGCTGTAAAACTATACAAAGACACAAATGATTTTGTAGTCTCTGCTTGGTCTGTGTCCGAGTCGTACATGTACAGCTGAATGCTGGTCCTCTCACTCATGTTGCTGCTCTCTGTCTGCCTGTCTGTAGCCATACACAAAGCGGGGGAACTCTTGGCTCCACCCCCTTGTTAAGTTGGGCGGGAAGTCGAAACTAATTTTCATGTGAAGCAACACGCCCCTAAAACAACAACCTGTGTACACGCCCCCAAAATGACACTTTTTAACACATCATAATAAAAAAATCTGAATTGTGTTTTGAACTGACCCTAAACTGGCACACTCAGAAGAACCATAATATTAATATTACATCTTAAAAAAGGGGTAAAATAGGTGCCCTTTAAATAAAAAAAAAGTGTTAAAGTGACCATCAAAATAAAGTAATACCTGCTTTTTATTGGAATAAACGTTATTAGTTGTTATTAGCTGTAGAGTGTTTATTAGCTGTAGAGTGGATGAAATCATCTGCTTTGCGTTGTACAGAGCGAGTCACTGATTACGCGGAGTATATGATCAGCAACTAATTTTAAGTGTCATTGACAAATATTATGTATTGTATAATGTGTACTCAGTCCATCCACTCTAAAACACAGATGTACTGTAGGAGAGACAGTAAAAAGCCAGCACACAGCATTTAAAAATGTTGATTAATATTGTTTTGATTTAATATTTAATATTTTAATGAATATTAGAATTTATTTTATAATATATGTAAACTTTTTGAAGCATCAGAGTTTAAGTGAAATTGACTTTCAACAAAGGGATCATAAAAAAGTTTGATTTGAAGATGCATGAAAATCGTAGAAGTTTAAAAAGATATTATGAAGCTGGGTATTTTTAACAGGATTTTGCATCTTTTTGTCCATATTATGCCATGTAAGGGTGTGTTCACTCTAGCCAAATTCAGTCCTAAAGTGAAGTGAATCTTTTCAAAGTTTGCAAAAGATATTAAAATTCAATTAGGTGCATTTCCATCAGGTTTTTAGAGCTGCATACTGTAGTATTGGTAACCTAGTAACCAACAGTAAACAAAGCAGGCATAATGGATATAAATGGTCCATCATGTGGGTAAAATGAGTTTATCCAGCAAGCATGTTTCCATCTCCCATTATTTGCATTAATATTTTTTCACGCAAGCCCAAATCCACCTCAAGTGAGCATAACATTTTTTTATTTTATTTAAAATTGGGCTTTTCCATCACATGATTCTTCAAAGTGTGCATTAACACTGGGTGATGGAAACTCAGCTACTGTCCCATTTCTGTGAAAAAAGAAAAAAATTATTAGAAGAAGTTTTTATTCACACTATTATTTCATTATATACAATAATATGCACATTTACAAAATAAATGAAAAGGCAAACGTTCATTTCATTCCATCTTTAAAACAAGGAAATGTTACTGCACAAAAGACAAAGCCTGCTGTCATTGAGACGAGGTCTAAATTTTGATTGTCACTTATAGCCACATGCTTTACATATCTTGTCAAGCAGAGGTGGTGTATTCAAGCAAATCAGTCTTCCAGTAAGGCACCAGATTACATTTAGATTTACTATTTCAGAAGCAGCTCAGTGAAGCCAATACACACATGTAGCATGCTATTGCTAACCGCTATAGCACAAACATAAACCAAAGCAAAACTTCTGGCATGAAATCGGTCAAACACACGTGTCACGCTAAGCCATCAGCGTCCTCATCATGCACGCATGTTGTAGAGCAAAACTTCTCCTTATTGAGAGAACCTTTTTTTCTCAAATAGCCACACAATGGCCAGGAAACTCTTAGCACCTCTCAACACGTCTGCCTCTATGTGATTTGTAGCACCCCACTGTTCAGTAGATTTACAACCAGAAACCCTGGCGTGCAGGTTCACGATGAGCCTTGCTGATTACAAAGATAGCCTGAGACCTCCTCCCATTGTAACCGGTAAACCGTGGTTCATTGTTGTGTTGCCACATAGCACTGTCAAAGAGGTGTTGGTGAGATAAACTGCCGTTCACATGGTGTGACAACAAAAGGAAAAAGGCATCTTTTGGATAAACTAAAGTCTGTAACTATGGACGAGTCTTCAGTTTTAGAAGATTCTATTGGTGTTGATTGAGTAAAAAATAAAAACAGCAACTATAATGTATTTAAAGGGACAGATAGTTCACCCAAAATTTAATATTTACTCTCTTTTCACTCACCCTCAAGTGGTTCCAAACTGTTTTTGTTTTGATTAAAAAGTTATTTTGAAGACTGTTTGAAACCAGTAACCATTGACTTCCATTGTAGGAAAAACAAATACTGTGGAAGTCAATGGTTTCCAGTTTCTAACATTTTTCAAAATATCAGTTTTTTTCCCCATTCTCTTAACTGAAAAAATAAACTCAAAATGGTTTTCCACAAGTGAAGGGTGAGGAACTGATGACAGAATGTTCAGTTTTTGGGTGAACTATGCCTTTAAATCCTATTTTTAACGCATTATTGAATAACTAGTATTATTGGTTGAATGTTCAATTATTTCAAAGTGTTACATATCACCACAAACAAAAAAGTTATATTAATATGAGTTACATTTTCTGTATTGTCTTATTTGTAATCTTATTATTTAAATTGGTCAGAAATGTCTACAAAATAATGGAAAATGGCCTGCCAGACAATTGCCAGTAAAAGTTTTCTTTCTTTCTTTCTTTCTTTCTTTCTTTCTTTCTTTCTTTCTTTCTCAAATGTATACAGTCATAATAACATATGTAACAAAACTAGCCCAAATGTGAAGATCGTTACTTGGATTTGTTTGTTTGATTATTTGTTGGTTGCTACTCACATAGTAAAAAATCCATTACTTTGTTAGTGTTATACTGGATCTTTATCCTTAATATAACCTATATCTTTGTTGTGGGTCACTTTTGACCAAAATGCAGCTTTTAAAATAAATTAAACCTATATCTGCATTGTGGGTTACTTTCAACCAAAATGAATGTAAGCTTAAAAGTATTATAAAGCCATTAGGTGTTTGTAACAATTTTGTTTGCCTTTTTGTCTATTTTTTTGTCTTGTCTGGTTATTTTCATTTATAATTATGTATTGTGTCTTAAAACACTGGGGGGATAAAACCCATTTTATTCTTCATGCATTTTTGAAAGTTTGGTTCACAAACTAAAACCTGTGTGAGTTTTCGTTTACATTTTAAGAGTGAGAATATTTTTACACAACAAAAATACAATGTAAAAAAAATGTTTTTCATTTTTGTTTTTAGAGTTTTGGGATGCACAGATCCATAAAAACAACTAAAAACACTGTAATTTGCATGCCAGGCCAGTAGTTGGACAATATGTTGGGCACGGTTTCTTGTTTTCCTCCCACAGTCCAAAGACATGCACTATAGGTAAAATTGAATAAACTAAATTGGCCGTAGTCTGTGTGCATGTAAAAGTATAAGAATTTTCCAGTACTGGGTTGCCACTGGAAAGGCATCCGCTGTGAAATCATATGCTGGATAAGTTGGTAGTTCATTCCACTGTGGTGACCCCTGATGAATAAAGGGACTAAGCCAAAGGAAAATGAACGAATGAATGAATGAATGTGAACTGTTTTTTATTGTAGGACTATGCTACTGTTTTTTAAAGTTGTATTGTAAAAATTACTGTATATTTTACAGTAAAGGTATACCATACTATAAATACATACACAGCAAGATAAATGTTGCTGTAAATGTAAATACAGTAAGTTACTGTAGATTCTACAGGGAATTGTTATCAGTGTAGCTTAGATTTTACTTTCAAGACTATGAAGAAGTTTGATTTAACAGTGTTCAGAGTGAAAGTCTACTGTAATTCTGATTGCTATTCATAAATTTGCCCTGATGTTTCCTCCTCTTCCCTATCTGAGGCGTGCAGTAACAATGTCGGTGGTTTGAGGTTTGGTGAGAAACGCAGCTCTCTGATAAACCTGTAGGTGTGAGTAAGCGAGTGCCCTCAACACCTCCTTATTTTCTGTGGCAACCAATGCTGAATCAAATCCACTGATGCTCATCTCTCCTGATCTGGTTTGCTGCTGATAGCATTGTGTGTTGCTCATAAATGTTGTAACTCTTAGAAGGAAAGGTCTTGTGTTAACTGGAAGTTTAGTGCTTTTGATTTTTTGTTGCATTTTTCATGTTTGGGCAACTACCATTCAGAAGAACTGAAACAAATAATTTTAAAGTGTTAATTCACCCAAAAATTAACTCACCCTCATGTCGATCCAAACACGGGAGACCTTCGTGTATCTTCTGACTACAAATTATGTTATTTTAGATAAACTCTGAGAGCTCCTGAGACATTCTAACAGCAGTGCTGAGATGTTCAAAATCCAGAAAAGGAAGCATCAACAAACATTCTATGAGATGTCATTGGATCAATTGTAAACATACAAAGCTCCAAGAACACTTTTGTGCCAAAATAACTGAAAAAAAAAATGTGTTCATCTTGTCTTTGTTTTCAGTGCATTTAAACAATAAAACATATTTGCCATTGAGGTCAGCAGAACAAAATGCAAGCATCATGCGTAAGATATTAGTGAACAAAATCATAATTTTTACAGATTTTTAGTACACAAAAGTGTTTTTGGATCTTCGTATGATTACAGTTGAACAACTGAAGTCCAATAGAATGATTTAAACTACACTGAACTGAACTAAACTGAACTTTAACTCTGAAAACTGGACTGACACAGTTTCAGTTTACTAGAATTTCTATGTTAAGCTGCTTTGGACAATCTACACTAAAAGCGCTATAGAAATAAATAAACATTAATTGTTTTGACACTGTTTTTGGTTCCTTTTCAAGATTTTGAACATCTCTGGACCATTGCCAGAATGTCACAAGAGCTCTTGGATTTCATCAAAAAATTTCTTAATTTGTGTTCTAAAGATGAACAAAGGGGACTGGAACGACATGAAAGTGAATGAGTAATTAATAACAGAATTTTTTATTTAAGTATAGGGTGCACGGTGGCACAGTGGGTAGCACATTCGCCTCAGAGCAAAAAGGTCGCTGGTTCGAGCCTCGGCTGGCAGTTGGTGTTTCTGTGTGGAGTTTGCATGTTCTCCTCGTGTTCGTGTGGGTTTCCTCTGGGTTCTCCGGTTTCCCCCACAAGTCCAAAGACATGCACTATAGGTGAATTGGATAGGCTAAATTGTCCGTAGTGTATTTGTGTGAATGGAAGTGTATGGGTGTTTCCCAGTGATGGGTTAAAGCTGGAAGGGCATCCGCTGCGTAAAACATGTGCTGGATAAGTTGGCGGTTCATTCTGTTGTGGTGACCCTAGATTAATAAAAGGACTAAGCAGAAAGGAAAATGAATGAATGAACTAACGCTTTTAAAAATTAGGCCATGCTCTGAGTCCAATATATCAAAAATATTTTTTAGAAACAGAAGATATTTTAAAGAATGTTATTTCATAGTATTTGTTTTTCCTACAATGTAAAAAATCTTTAAATTATCTAATAAACTGTCAGTACATTTGCTGTCATTTTACAGACTTATTCCTAATGTCAATAAGTGAAGTTTATTTATAAACTAATTTCAAGAGGAGCACGTGCTTATGATTGATCAACCCTACTCCACCACCTTTCCCTTTATAGGGTGGACCAGTGGTTAGCACTGTTGCCTCACAGCAAGAACGTCACTGGTTCAAATCCTTAACAAGCCAGTTGTCATTTCTGTGTGGAGTGTACATGTTTTCCCCGTGCTCTTGTGGGTTTCCCCCGGGTTCTCAGGTTTCCTCCCACAGTCCAAAAACATGTGTCATAAGTGAAGTTAGCACTATAGTAGAGCTCTTAACCAGCAGTGTATCTCTATAGAGCAATTTATAATCTGTCATCAGCTCTAAATAAGGGTGGAGTTCTTGAGACCTTCCTGAGCTCAAACTTACCTCTCGCCCTGCAAACAGAAGCTCAGGGCTCTGTCTCGGGACAGCATGCCAAACTTGCTTTATAATCAATCCTCAGCTAAGTTTGAACTTTTGAAAAATCGGTGCCAATGGCATAGTGGGTAGTGCCTCAACACATAGCACTCCGGTGTTTATGCCGACCCAAGTTCGATTCCAGCCTGGAGGTACTATGCCAATCCTTTCCCCCCCCACCCCCCCCCCCCCAAAAAAATGAAAACGTACAGTTGAATTTTCAACATCAAAAGTTGACAGAGCAGAAATCAAGCTCCAATAATGTAATTTACAACTGTAAATAAACGGAAAACACTTGGAAAACACATGAAAACTGTTAATTCACAGATATTTTTTACAGTGTACAATGGATGTCAATGGTTGATGGTTTTGAAGATTTTTCAAAAGATCTTCTTTTGCATAAGACAAACTTGGGTGAACTCTCATATGACTTTTCACTCAATATACTCCAAATTTGCTGGTTATTGATAGTTAATATAGGTAGGTTAATGGGGCCGTTCACATATCGTGTCATGGAAAGTGCCAGGTACTTAAATTCCTTGGCTCCCATGATGTCTGTAATTGCATCAACCGTTTTCTTAGAGGATGACACACTGGCAAAACATTGCTGCAGCTCTGATACAAGTTTAATTTTTTGAGTTTGTCTAATTTATATGTTTGTCTAAGATAATTAGTCTAGTTGATTAGTCAAAGTATGAAGCTGATTGGTCAGTGCTTGCGGTGCCCTTGCAGCATTTTGAAAAAGTTTAAATGTTTTCAACTGGGTGCACCCAGTTGGTGCTAGAAAACGTGAGCACGTTGTTCCTAATATGCACACGCAAGCCGCATGCCTCCATTGGAAAGATGAACTTAAGCATGCAAAAATGTAAGAGGCCAATAATATTGAGTGGATTAATGTTGTAGAACACAAACATGCAATATATGGTTTATAAGTACTAATAAACAGACAGTAATGTTAATAATGGGGTTTTTATTAAGTAACTCTAATGAAAATTGGTTCTATTAAATATAGTATTAACAAAAGTGATTTTAATATTTGTTGGCTAAAGCAATCTCACTGCAATTTGTAACTTTTTGATTTAGTGGAAAATTCAACACGATCTCATGGCAATTCATATTTCTTTGATTGAGTGGAATATTCAACAGGATCTCATGAGAATTCAGAACTTTTTCATTCAGTGAAAAATTCAACATGATCTCATGGCAATTCGTAACTTTTTGACTCAGTGGATAATTTGTATAAATTTACTCATCTCATCTGGGTTTAGGGGTGGGGTTGGGTGCCATGACTCCTTTTTAAAATTGTACATTTTCATACGACTGAACTCATACAAATTCGTATGAATTAGCCACTATACTGACAAAACGAAAAATGGTTACGTTTCCTTGTGAGATTAGGCTGGATAAATTGTACTAATTTGTAAGATCTCATTCATACATTTTAGAGTGATTTTCTGATTCCCCAATGAGAGGAAGGTTCAGGGGTGGGGTTTGTGGCCACGCCTCCCTTTAAACATTTTAGGTTTACATCCAAATAAAATAGTATGAATTCATACCAATTAGCCACTTTTCTGATAATACATAAAATATGTTTCATCATGAGACTGGGATAATGACACTTCGTAGCAGCCTGTTTTCATTTTAATAGAAGTCACTCCCATAATTCACACAAAGCATCATGGGGTGTAGGAAAAAGGTGGACAAGATGACAGTAAGTAAGGTTTCTTGTTAATTCTCACATGCGTGGTTTTGAATAGACAGATGTGTCTGGTTATAATCAATGTCGTCTTTTTTTAAAGCCATGCACTATCTCTGATTGAGCTCTACTTGAGCTGTTCGTCTCAGATTCAGAAATAACATTTGTGGTCATAAAAGCTTGTCAGTCTTGTGCGTCAAGTACCAGACAAAGAGAACGCTAGAAACCTCAAACCATTATCACGGCAACGTTATGCAGCTATTTCAATCACGTACTCCCTAAAGAGGCTCGGCCCAAAAAGTAGAAAAAGAAAAATAGACCTCGGAGTTGGAGAGTTTTTAACCTGTTGATGCAGTTGAACTGTCTGTTGAAGCCTGTCTTTGGTTTCCTGTTGATGATGTGAGGAGGAGGAGGTTTGTCACGTTTACACTCTTGTGTGTGTTTGAGAATGAGAGCTGCACTTTACCTTTGCTTTTTATGATGCCTATATGTTAGCTTTGATCGAAACAGCTTAAACAGCTTGATCGAGACAGCTTAAAGGTATTTTTTATGTCATTTTTGACATGAAGGGGCAATATTTGGCATATATAAATACATTTTTTCATGTATTTTTAAATTAATGGATAAACATAATTAGTTAACAAATAAATAAATACAGCCAATTAACTAAAATAAAGATACTTCTTAATAAATCATGATGTATTTTAAGTGGCAAATGTTTGCAATATAGACATATTATACATAAATAAAAACAAGCAATAATGCATATAAATAACCTATTAAATGTAAAAGTAAATAAAAAGTAATTATCTAAAACAATACAAAATTTAATGAATGATTTCAAACTCTAAAAAATGCTGGGTAATTTCAACCCTGGGTGTCATATGGACTAAACCAACTGCTGGATTAACTTTTTAAAGTAAATTTATAGGACCAAATTTGACCCAATGTTTGTCCATATTTTACCCAATTTGCATTTAAACAAACCAGGGTTTTGTTTATTGTATCAAATAAGTAGAATGTAAGATATTTTCGCTAGCCCCTTTTGTCAGAATTTTTCATACCAAGAGACGATATTTGGAAAATATAATACAGTTTAAAATATAAAATATTTAAAATATAAATAAATATTTAAAATATTTTCAACCCTTTAACTTGCACTCTAAGAAAAACTCTCTGGTTAAATTGAGTTCCTGACATCATTCAAAGCAAATTTCGAGTTTGCAGGTTTTTTTATGATAATCTATGGACAAAAAGTCAAAGGTTTTGCCCTTTTGCCTTCAGAACTGCCTTAATGCTTTGTGGCATAGATTCAACAAGGTACTGGAAATATTCCTCAGAGATTTTGGTCCATATTGACATGATAGCATCACACAATTGCTGCAGATTTGTCGACTGCACATCCATGATGCGAATCTCCCATTCCACCACATCCCAAATTTGCTCTATTAGATTGAGATCTGGTGACTGTAGAGGCCATTTGAGCACAGTAAAATTGTCATGTTTAAGAAACCAGTCTAAGATGATTCATGCTTTATGACATGGCACATATCCTGCTGGAAGTAACCATCAAAAGATGGGTACACTGTGGTCATAAAGGGATGGACATGATCTGCAATAATTCTCAGGTAGGCTGTGGCATTGACACAATGCTCAATTGGTACTAATGGGCCCAAAGTGTGCCAAGAAAATATCCCCCACACTATTACACCACCACCAGCAGCCTGAACCGGCTGGATGGATCCATGCTTTCATGTTGTTGATGCCAAATTCTGACTGACCATCCGAATGTTACAGAAGAAATCGAGACTCATCAGACTAGGCAATGTTTTTTCAATCTTCTATTATCCAGTTTTGGTGAGCCTGTGTGAATTGTAGCGTCAGTTTTCTGTTCTTAGCTGACAGGAGTGGCACCCGGTGTGGTCTTCTGCTGCTGTAGCCCATCCGCCTCAAGGTTCAATGTGTTGTGCGTTCAGAGATGCTCTTCTGCATTTCTCGCTTGTAAGGTGTGGTTATTTGTGTTACTGTTGCTTTTCTATCAGCTCAAACCCGTCACCATCAACCATGCCATGATCATAGTCACTTAAATCACCATTCTTCCTCATTCTTCCTTCATCATTCTGTTCTGATATACAGTATGAATGTGGGCGGTATGAATGGAATTTAGGAAATACTACATCCGCCATTTTGTCATAGTAACGTGACTTACCTGTGTCAGTTGCGTCGCTTCACTCCCATTCATGAATTCTCTAGCGAGGCATGATGGGATAGCGCAGTGTGCATGGGATGCGCACTTCAGAATCTCGCCGGAAGTAGTAGGCCATCCGGGTACTTCTCGCATACTGATTTTCTAATATTAAGAATTCTAACATACTACTTGGCTCGCATACTGATTTTAGCTTACTGTGTAGTATGGAAGTATGTGGTTTTGGGCGTAGCCCATGTCTACATGCCTAAATGCATTGAGTTGCTGTCATGTGTTTGGCTGATTAGAAATTTGCATTATCGAGCAGTTGGACAAGTGTAACTAATAATGAGCCAGTAATAAATGGTGTGAATTGTTACTTAAACTATAGTGTTACCTATTTCTCAAGTAAAAAAAATATTTGTTAGCATAAATTAATACACAAATAAACCAAACATTTAAATTTAAAGACATTTAAGACATATTTAGATTATGTATAATATTTTATTTTTAATTGGACATATTTAAAAGTATAAATGTACATACAGTGTGGGAAACAAGTATTCAACACATCATGTGTCTGGGAAAAATATTTTCAAAGGAACTGTTAACATGTAATTGAACCAGGTTTTGGTGAAAACCCAAAAAATGCAAACATAAAAAATAACCAAACAAAAACAATCTTTATAAAATACTTTTTCCCTGTGTCATTTCATTTTATGACACAACTTAATTTGTAAAAAAATAATATTGTTTTCTTTGCATATATGGATTTCTTTGGTTGTTACCAACATCTGGTGAAAATTTCTAAATTTCAAAAGTCAATGGCACCTTTAGAAATATGTTTTCTGAGAAAAGTGGTAAAGTGTTGAATACTTATTTCCCCACTGTAAATACAGCTGTCTAAGACAGATGAATACAGAAATGAGTCAAACCTCTTATTTCAGCCACACTATCAATCAATGGTAAGATAACAGATACAGAAACAGAAGAGGATACTAATGAGATTTTTTTAGCCTATAGTGCTAAGCATTCTTGTCACTTTTACTAACAACAGTGCTTAATTTGTGGTTAATTTTGAATATCATTTATAAATATCTGCCTGCTTGCTTACACAAGATTGTTGATTTTATTATGGGCTTGTTGCAAAGTTGCAAAGTGCAAGTTCTGTAAAACAATCCCTTTATTACTAATTACAAAAAAAACTGTAAAATTGATTAGTTGCCTTTACTTAAAAAGGTGAATAAATCCATTGTAAAAAATATTTTGAGTAAATAAACACAATTATAAAAATTAAGTTTCAATTTACAACGGGCTTACTAGCACGCTCTTATTTGGAAACATAACTATTTTACATGTTGTCAGAAAAGTGGCAAATTTGATTGAATTTATATGTTATCATTAATATTCCGTCGGCTTAGTCTCTATTTTAGAGTTTGCCAGCCACAGCGGAATGAACCGCCAACTATTCCAGCATATGTTTTATGCAGCTGATGCCTTTCCAGCCGCAACTTAGTACTGGGAAACACCCATACACACTCATTCACACACACACACTCATACACTACACACAATTTAGTTTATTTAAATCACCTATAGCACATGTCTTTGGACTGTGGGGGAAACCGGAGAACTCGGAAGAAACCCACGTGAACACGCGGAGTACATGCAAACTCACACAGAAATTCAAACTGGCCCAGCCGGGACTCAAACCAGCGACCTTCTTGCTGTGAGGTGACAGTGCTAACCACTGAGCCACCCTATATGATATCATTTGTATGAAATTGTAAGATTTTTTAAAAAAGTGAGGCATGTCACAAACCCTACCTTTATTAAGGCATAAGCAAATCATACTAAAAAAGTACAAATGAGATTATACTAATTAATATGAATTAGCTACTGAATCAAAAAATGACAAACTTTCTTGAGATTGTGCTGAATTAACTCACTTTTTTAGGTAAAGTAACTACGATGTAACTTGTGTAATGTATTATATTACATTATGTACATTATATATTATATATTGTTCAGTTTATAGGAATGACAACCAATCAATTATGAACTACAAGTTGGGCCATTGCCAACTACTGGCATGGCATGAATAATACAGTGTTGTGGTCATTTTTTTAGATCCACGTGAAGAGGTGATTGTTTGTATGCAACTATTTTCAAAAATGTAAAAGCTTATGGTGCATCATTATAAGCATCCTTTGTGTAGAAATTTTTGTGGGTATTTAAAAAGAAAGTGGCGACACGGTGGCTCAGTGGTAAGCACTGTCACCCCACAGAAAGAAGGACGCTGGTTCGAGTCCCTGCTGGGTCAGTTGGCATTTCCATGTGGAGTTTGCACGTTCTCCCCATGTTGGCGTGGGTTTCCTTCGAGTGCTCTGGTTTCCCCCACAGTCCCAAAGACATGCAGTATAGGTGAATTGGATGACTAAATTGGCTGTAGTACATATGTGTAAATGCTTTTGTATGGGTGTTTCCCAGTACTGGGTTGCAGCTGGAGGGGCATCCGCTACGTAAAACATATGCTGGAAAAGTTGGCTGTTTATTACACTGTGCCGACCCCTAATGAATAAGCCGAAAGGAAAATGAATGAATGAAGAAAAAAAAAGAAAGTAAAAAAAGCAGGTGTTTTAGCAGAAAAAAAAATAACAATTTTCAGTGATATCCATATTATGGACAAAAAAAAACACAACAGAATCCAATGCAAACAGAAACTGTAATCACTGTTACTCCAACATTCTTCAAAATATATTATTTTATGTTAAGAATGGATTGCATATTATAAATAACGTAATGTATGTAATGTATGTAATTTGGATTACGTAATCAGATTACAAAAGTCAAGTACTTGTAAAGTTAATTTGTCACGCTGGTAGACAAGGAAGACAGAGATGGTTATCTTTTCACAATATTTATTCAACGTAAAGTCAAAAATCACACATGGAGTATTGCAGGCTGATATGTGTGCACTTGTGATCTTTGCTCACGGCATTGAGGGTGTCAACAATGGATGTTAACCAGCTCGCTCCACGGGTGACTCCTGGCACCCTAGACTGACGGCGGGGACGGCCACATCCTCGGAGAGCTGGGCGATCGGGATGACTCTGGTGAAAGTCCTCAAGTAGAGTTGGGTCTAGGATGTCATCACGGGGTCCCCAAGATCTCTCCTCGGGTAGAAGTTGACAAAGCCCAGAAAGATTTGGAGTTCCTTGATGGTTTTCGGGTGTTCCCATTGAGAAACGGCATCGACTTTAAACTGTCCATACTGACTCCCTTGGCAGTAATTACGTATCCCAGGAAGGAGATGGCGGTTTTATGAAATTCACATTTTTCTGCTTTGAGGAAGAGTTGGTCATCTCTGAGACATTGCAGGACTTGTTTCACGTGGTTGTGATGTTCTTCAAGGTTACGAGAATAGATGAGTATGTCAATGTAGATTATTGTGAAGCGATGGAAGAGGTCTCTGAAGATTTCATTCATGAAATTCTGGAAGATGGAAGGACTATTTGCCAGGCCATAGGGCATAACCAAATACTCATAGTGGCCGGAGTGTGTTACAAAAGCTGTTTTCCACTCGTCCCCTTTGCAGATACGGATAAGGTTATAGGTGCTGCAAAGATCGAATTTTCTAAAAATTCGTGCCTCCCTTAATTCCTCAAGAGCAGCAGGCGCCAGTGGTAACGGGTAGGCAAACTTTACTGTTGCCGAATTCCATAGTCTGTTTTTCATCGAACATATTTAACCCCTTAAATCCCAGAGCAAAATCCTCACTAGTGTCCTCACTACAGAAGGTTGAACACTCAGGCAGTGATGAAGTTAATGAGATAAATAAGCGTCTAATTAAAGGAGGATTGAGAATAATTGATGAACAACTGTTAACAAGCAGAATCACTGAAGAAAAGAAAACAACAAAAAAAACACAGCCAAAAACAAAGATGAAATCAACTGAAAATAAAACTCTAAATAAAATAATAATTAATAAAAATAAAACAAATTACACAATAAAAATTTAATTTCTTAAGATCTCAGTAGAGATCATTAAACAACTCCACAAACATCAGGAGCTTCACTTATTACTGACCTTTGACTTTATTTCTGTCACATGAACAAAAGCTCTTAATGAAATTTCAGTTGTTCATTTGAGGTTACCATGATAGAGGACAGAGTCTGCTTTAGTGGGGTCTTCAACTATTTGCTCTGATATTAGTTTTATTTTGGCTGCTATAATTAATTGTGTTAATCACACTATTTGTATAGCATGAAAAGCAGAAAAAAACAATAATAAGTCTGATAAGATTAACTATGATATCAAAACCACCCTCACCTGCTTGTGCACTCATTGAATATTTTGTTAGTTATAAGTGAGAAATGAATACCATATGTAAATGAAACCACTTGACCTACAGCAGCCAAGGTCAGGTCTGTATATACACCATTCACAATAAGAATGTTTGATCTATGGCAGAACTTAAAAACACACAGACATCAACAATTAGACTTTGATTCTCAACAATGATGACAAACAAAAAATTTAAATCTAATAATAATCAACCCAGAACAACACAAAACAATCTACTGAAATATTACCTCAAAAACAATATAAAATAAAGAAAAAGAAAGATTGTAAGAACTTTAAGCTGCAGAATATATTCATGCTGCAATGCATGCTGGGAGTTTTGTACTATGCTGGCACCCAGCATGCATTGCAGCATGAATGAATTAAGCAGCTTTTTTTTAGCAACCATGGTTGAGGTTCATATCCTGATTCTTGATGTCTGTGTGTCATAATGTGCAGCTGGAGATCTCAAGGTTTTGTGCAAGAAACTAATAAAATTTAAATTTCTTATTAATTATATTATTATATTAATTATATTCTATAATAATTGTTTGTTGAATCTTCTTGAGAAGCTGTAATATATCCCAAACAATATCAAAATAAAACTATTTTCTATGGCTTAACTTATAAAATACTATATTATATTTGTAATGATTAAGTACACGCAGTAATTTCTCATTGCCTTTCTTGCTATAACTGACGAGTTTCATAAACACAGTTTATAAACAGCCAGAGAAACATTAAGTTAGAAGAGTAAAGATTCAAGAGCCCAACTAAAGCAGCCTCTGATCTCCATGATGGTGAGGTCAAATTAAATACTTTCAATAAAAAATATAAACCTCTGTTATTCATCAAATATTCTTGCAGATATGAGAGAAATGAAGTCAAACTGTAATCAGTGAAGCTGTTAATGCTGTTCTTAATAGAGTTGTTTAATCCTCTGTTTTAATTCAGTTGGTTTGGTGTGAAGCTGTGTCTGTAGTTTTACTTCTTGTTCTTTCCTTCAACGATTGTGCTTGTTAACAGCAGGTGTTTATCAGTGTCTAAATTCACTCATTCACTCTGTCTAGTGGACTAAATTAATTGACTTATTTAGGGACTAGTGAATGAGGGTGTGTGGTGAGATTTCAGACACTCTGATTAGTTTCTCGAAAACAAAGATTAGATCTGTTACAGCTATTTTCCGTATTTTGTACAGAAGTGAGCCGTTAAGCATTTAACAGGTTTTTGCTGTAGATTGTACAGACTTTTACTGTTAAAATCACAGACATTTTTTACAGTGTAGTTATCATTTTAAAAACAATTTTGTATTTTTTCGTCATAACCAACTTGCTTATACAGGTATGTTTGAGATTTTTTTGCATTTACTATTGTTCATTGATACTGTCTTATTCACTTCTAGTGTTTTTTAGATTAAATATTTGATGTAGAAGTGAAATTTCTGTAGTTTTATTAAGGTTGCTGTTTTTAAAATGTACCTAATTTTAAAATTATAACGTGATTTTCATTTTATTCAGAACTACAATTATATTTGTGACATCAAGTACTGTTCATTGCAAAAAGTAATCAAAATGTAATCCATAACATTATTAAAATGCAGTCTGATTACATTATCATAAATGTGTAATCAAAGAGGTAACAGACTACATATTTTGTTATGTATTTTGTAATCAATAACTGAGCAAAATTCATATGTAATCTACCCAGCTCTGTTTTTGAATAAATTATGAGACAAGTTTCATTATATTTCCATTAATATGGACAGTTCACCCAAAACTGAAAAACCTGTCAATATTAACTCACCCTTGACTTTCAGTTGAACACAAAAGAAAATCATTTTGAAACCAGAACCATTGACTTCCACTTGTTTTTGCTACCATTGAGGTTAATGATTGCTGGTTCCTAACATTCTACAAAACATCTTTCCTTTGTCTTCAACAATAAAGAAACTCATATTTAAGTTTGGAACCACTTGAGGGTTAGTTAGAAGTGAGTAAATGTTCATTTTTGGGTGAACTATCACTTAAAAATATGAAATGTTAATATTGATCTCCTTCTTCTCAGATTCAGACTTTCTCCATCTGTACTCAATCATCTTGTCAACCCTCCACATCCGCCTCTCTGGAGCATAAGGACACCTAAAAATGGCCCTTGTGCCCTGCCGTCCCGTCACTCTGTCTCCAACCGCACACTGTAGAGCTCGACCCACATGCTGCAGCATCCACTGATTCACACTCGAACACACTGCAACACATTGAGTGTCATGAGCATGCACACACACACACACACACACACACACACACACACACACTGTCAGTTTTGACACTTAAATGTGACAATATTTTCTTTCTTAGATCTTAGATTCTTAAAATGTCAAGTATTCTGCAAAGAGAAACTACTGTTATTTATAGACTGTCAGCCATGATCATTGTACTCCTGGATGCTGATCATCCAGCTGACTGAACAACAGAGATTACAGCAGAATGAGTGTGTGTTTGAGTGTTTTCCTCGCTGCTGTTTTAAACAGGTGTATTTGGTTTAAGTCACAGATTTGGTAAACAGCAAAATTGCAAATTATAAAATAATACAAGGGAGGACACAGTGGCTCAGTGGTTAGCACTATCGCCTCAGAGCAAGAAGGTTGCTGGTTCAAGTCCTGGCTGGGTCAGTTAGCATTTCTGTGTAGAGTTTGCATGTTCTCATCGTGTTGGCGTAGGTTTCCTCCAGGTGCTCCAGTTTCCCCCACAGTCCAAAGACATGCGCTATAGGTGAATTGAATAAACTAAATTGTACTGGGTTGCAGCTGGAAGGGCATCCGCTGTGTAAAACATATGCTGGATAAGTTGGCGGTTCATTCCGCTGTGGCGGCCCCTGATGAATAATGGGACAAAGCAAAAGGAAATTGAATAAATGGATCTAATACAAATAGAATGATAATTTTTTACTTTTTTGAAACTAATGCTGTAGTGA
>CAIGQZ010001464.1:2766147-2788159 GCA_903798205.1 Danio tinwini | reverse complement strand
ATTTCTGTGTGGAGTTTGCATGTTCTCCCCGTGGCGTGGGTTTCCTCCGGGTGCTCCGGTTTCCCCCACAAAACTAAAGACATGTACTCTAGGTGAATAGGATAAGCTAAATTGTCCGTAGTGGATTTGTGTAAATTGAAGTGTATGAGTGTTTCCCAGTGATGGGTTGCAGCTGGAAGGGCATCTGCTGCGTAAAACATATGTTGGATAAGTTGGCGACCCCAGATAAATAAAGGCACTAAGCTGAAAAGAAAATGAATATTTATACTTGCATGTTATTTATAAAATTCGCCTTGTGTGAATTCGTATTATATATTTATATATTTTATGTAAAATATGTTTGTACTCAAAGACACGACTGATTTATAGACCATTTTGAGGAATGTAAACAAAAACAATGGTCCCAACAAATGTCCTGTTTTAGCTACATTAATTTCTAGGCTACAGCTCCCGAGAATCCAAAAAGAGCCACATATTCATAAACAATGTTATTATAGCTGTTTTAACAATAAGTTATGATTGAATTGCCTCTTACAGTTATGAAATACTTTGATAACAAGCAGGAAATGTTTATTAGGCCAATGACATGACCACATTGAAATGGCATATAAAGTATTTATTATTTATATTTTAGATGCTTTTAAATGAATCTTTTTTGGGGCATAACGGTGCAGCAATAAGCCTCAGAAACGTCACATTTAATGAGGTATCCAAGTAATTATCGGTATGAATTTGACTGTATTTTTGAATACGTAATAACACCCTGCGTCGGCTGAAATGTTATTCCTGGAAGAATTGCAGTAAACCACACCTGGAACAAATATAAACTCGTCCCACACGGAACAAGTCAAAAATCCTAATGTGATTTAGGCTAGATCACTGGGCGTCAAGAAGAGTTTGCTCCATTTTCACGATGTCCTCTTCTTGACAGAAAACGCAGAAGGTCGCGTATAGCTGCGGACACGTCCGAAAACGAGGTGAAATGTGTGTGTGTGAGAGAGAGACGTGATCAAACTCGGTCGCGTTCAGGAAGTTCTAATGTGTATTTAAGGCGCGTGTTTGCGCCGCTGTGGCCGGAGACGGAGCAGCACAGCATTAAACTCATCTCTATAGCGGGACACTGGAGCGCACAGCAACAGGTGAGTCCCGTCGTCACTCTGGACAGCTCAAACTGACCCAATGCACAGTGTAATGGCAACAGATTCTTTAAGAAATTATATAATTTGATTAATTGTTGTACTTTATTCTGAAAAGAAGTCACTTTTTATTTGTTTTTTTGGGTAAAGTTTCGGTTTTATTGACGCACTGATCAAGCTACTTGGAGAATTTGTTTCTGCATCTTATCTGTTCTGCACATCTTTTGATTTTAATTCTAAATGTCTACAAATGTGTGTATTATGATCAGAAATGTTTACAGATAGTGTGCTATTCAGAAATTGTGAACGAGCCGGTGCACCAGAGTTTTTCCCTCATTCAGTCTAACATCTCACTGCTGGATTCTGAAGCTGATGTGTCAGGCCACTTTATAGACTGCAATGTTTTGTGTTGTTAACATTTGATTAACTTAGTACATATAAAACAATACGCAGTCTAATGCCCTAGTTTAAATGGGGTCCGAGGATTGTGGGGTCCGCAAGGGGGTGCTAGGAGATTTTTAAAATTAATTTAATATTATTATTTGATCTTATTTCTGGGATCATTTTAATAAGTTTTAATACAAAATTAAAAATGTTAAATTTTTAACATTCCAATACTGTTCAGGCGTATAGGTTTCATTCTCTTTTTTTCTAAAAAATGCATCTGAAATTTATCACTGTAAGGAATTCTGTCGATAGCATTTGTTTGAATTATAATAATAAAAAAATCTGCTATTGTAGAAAATGCACTTTTACATCATAATTATTTATTATGTTTATAATTTACAATTATTTTAGTTTAGTAATAGGGTTCTTTTGTGCAAATGTTAATGGCTTTCTTTTTGCATTCGATTTTCCCGTCTTTGTTAAATCTTGTTTGCTTTAAAGCTGCTTTGAAATGACTATGAAACATGTTGCTGCATAAAAAAAGTGTTAAAACTTTTTAGAAGATTTACACATGGGCCAAAGTGAATAGTCTAATATTCTAATAATTAGAATAACGAATAAAATGAGTTTAATGATAAAACTATTGTGTTTAATACGCCCTAAGCTACTCTTATTGACCTAATTGTTTTCTTCCTTATTATTAGTGAGATATATGTCTATAAATTTGCGGTGCCAAATGTATTTTATGGCCTGCTCGGAGTTTGATGTTCTTTAAGCTTCGCCATCAGGTTATTAGCGACCAAAACAAAGTCAATTAGTTATTGGCAATAATACCCTGGGCTCCATTTGCAGGCTGTTACTTGGACGTAATGCGAGGTTGATGTATCATGCTGACGGAGGATCAGTTTACTAAATAAGATCAAATTCCCAAAGAGGATCCTTATAACAAAGTGCGCCGTGCGGTTCTCGACTTCAAATCGCTTTTGCTTTATTTGGGAGGTTTTGATTGCTAAAGGCCGCACGATAGAGATTGACAGACTGTTCTGAGTTCAGGTGCACTTTTTCACACCGGCGCTCTTGGGACTAAATCCATACTTTTGTGTCATTTTCAGACTAGATTGGAGAGCTGTGAGTGATTGGTTACCCTGAAGCTGATAACGGAGAGTAAACATGCCGAGGTCATTTTTGGTGAAGAGCAAACGGGCGCACAGTTATCATCAACCCCGTTACCTGGATGACAACTGCATCTCAATTGAGAAACTTCTCTCTTACCAAGGTACGCAGTTTAGAGATCAATATATATATATATATATATATATATATATATATATATATATATATAACTCATTGTGAATTTTAAATTGGGTTTAGAAAGTCAAACCGGACAGGCTCCTGAGAGCCCGCTGGATGTGGGCAATCAGTCCCCTAAAGCCAGCATGGTGTGCACGGCGGATCAGTCTTCTCAACAGTCCCCGCTGAGCTGCGAGGGCAGTGTGTGTGACCGCTCATCCGACTATGAGGACTTCTGGAGACCCCTGTCATCAGGAACCTCGCCGGGTCTGTTATAGCTTAAACTGTAAAATTAAACTGTATTTGTATTTTCACAATAATTATTCCAAAGAATCTTTACAAAACATGTGCACGTATTAGGCTACAGGGAGAGTGGGGGCGGTTGCAACATAGTTGCGACAAGACTTAGGCCTGTAGCCTATTCCTCCATTCAGGAATGAGCTAGAGTGATGATATTGATACTACATATTCGCAGAGCCCCCTTCAATCTGAAAATTAGCCATATGTGACAATTTCTTCAGTATAAAACCCATTTGAGGTAAAATAGTATTTTTTTTTAATGTTCAGAAAATTTCTCATACTCAAAACATATATTTTTTTGCTCGTTCAAACTAATTTAAAATAAGCTGAAACAACACAATTCTTGAGATTTCATTGGAACAACTTATTTTTTATGTTCAATCCACATAAATTTGTTAAAAGTGTTAAGTTAACTTATGTGTTGGGACAACATAAATGAATTGTGTGAGCCCAGCATTTTTTACAGTGTACTGTCTAATCATTTTTTGTGAAAGATTATTAATTTGTATAATTTAAATCACTGTTGTCTTGGCTTTAAAGGTATAGCTATCATCAGCTATTATATCTAGTATCTCCCTAGCATAGACAGTTTAATCAGGGTTTACAGAGTTGGGACAGTTGCAACATGCTATTGCATCTGTCCCCAGTGACGAAATTCATTTAAAAGCTTGCTATATTGACTATGTACAATTTTAAATTGATCAGTTTTAATGTAATTTAATAAAAAGAAATAATTATTTGATTAATTAATTCATTTCAAAGTTCTAAGAAGTATTTTATAATTAAAAAATATTTTGTTCAGTTTTTTTAGGCATGGTAATCGGCTGTTGCTTGTTCTTTTAATAGTTTTCATTTATATTGCCAATTTAACACATTTAACTGTTTAACCAACTTACATTTAGCCTGTTTACCAAAAAAAATAAATAAAATAAAATAAAATCAAACCTGATGTTATAGAAATTGTTTTATTATTACATTTTAATAAATGTTGCAACTGTCCCTGTGGGTTGTTGCAACCGTCCTCCTGCTTAGGGCTAGTTGCAACATTTGACTTTGTCTGTACAAGTTTAAATTCTGCATATATTATCACATGTACACATATTATAGCAATGTGGAGGGTGTCCAATATATGTGGGTTTATTATATAAAAATGTGGGGTTTCCACAAAAATGGTCTCTGATAAACTGAAGGAAATACAACAAGTGTTGCAACTGTCCCCACTATCCCCTACATACAAAATCAGAATGAGCAGTAGAGTGGATAGCCCATAGTAGGCTAGCCTGCTAGGCAGTTAGATATATGACTTTTCTTAAAAAAACAATGTTCCAAGAGCACGTTTTGGCACTGACGTGGAACTTTTTTTAAGAATAAATTTTTTCACAAAAAATGTTACAGGCAAAAAAGTTAATTAGCCTGTCATTACAGTTTTGTGGATATGGTTAATGTGCTGCACTGAATTAAACAGACAAACCTGAAAATGAGAAACAGAAATGTGACCGCAAGTGTTGGGGAGAGTTACTTTTAAAAGTAATGCGTTACAATCTTACGTTTTAAAAAGTAATTAATGTGTTAATTATTTACATTTTAAGCAATAGTAATATAGGCGTACATGAGTTATATTGCATTAGTTGTTTTAAATTTGCTTGGCTTGCTTGTTTATAGCCTAATAATATTTAAAAAAAAAACTTTTTTTTAACAAATATAAGGCCCTTTTACATTAAAAGTGCAATGTGAGGTGAATAAACCTCAGGCTGAAGAAAATGTCTCGTCTGTACAGTTGAGGTGCAGCTTAAACACAGCTTTCAGTAGTGCTGCTATTTAACATATTGACAATATTCATTCATTCATTTTCTTTTCGGCTTAGTCCCTTTATTAATCTGGGATCGCCACAGCTGAATGAACCACCAACTTATCCAGCATTTTGTTTTACGCAGCGAATGCCCTTCCAGCCGCAACCCATCCCTGGGAAACATCCATGCACACACATTCACACTCATACACTACGGACAATTTAGCCAACCCAATTTACCTGTACCGCATGTCTTTGGACTGTGAGGGAAACCGGAGCACCCAGAGGAAACTCACGCGATTGCAGGGAGAACATACAAATTCTTGCTGTGAGGCGACAGCACTACCTTGTACGCCACTGCGTCGCCCCCATTTAGACATTTGAGGTTTTATTCATAAGTTTAAAAAAAGTCATGGAAAAAGACTTTAGATATTTAAGCACACTTGAGAAATTAATATTCTGAGATTGCATTTCACGTTTTATACTGTTTTCAGGATACTGAATTTGTTTTTGTGTAAGTGAGAGAGTAAATTTAGATTTATGCTAGAGCTACATTAGGTATCATGTTACAATATCGTACACAACCCATCTGTACTCACATAATTGAGTACACCCCATTTTGAAAATTTCTATATTTTTATTTCTCAGTAAATATAGGCAATGTATTTTGGTGCATTTAAACAAAACAAATTTATTAATTTTATTAATTATTTATTAAAATAATATTTTAGTCACTAAACATATTTAGAAATTGAAAGATAATACAATTACAACCTACAAAGTTTCAACTTAATTTTTCCATTTTCTCTTTTTTAAATTTGTATTTAATATTTTTCTATATCATAAATTTAGGTGTTTTAGTTTTGGGACCGTTATTATAAATTATTTTGTTAGATAAGCTCCAGATTTGGCTTCAGTACTGACTAATCTAATATTACACAAATATAATATTGTATAGCTTCCTATTCAAAATATGAATTTAAAAGATAGATTTGTGAGGGGTGTACTTATATATGCTGAGCACTGGAGAGCTGTTAGCCAAAAGATAGGAAAATTATCAACTCCATTTTATATTGGAAAGGAAAACTTTACTTTTTTTTCTTTAGTTACTTGAAAAAGTAATCTGATTACACATCTCACATTACTTGTAATGCATTACCCTCAACACTGGTGACATTTATTCATTCATTTATCCATTTCCTTTTCGGCTTAGTCCCTTTATTAATCTGGGGTCGCCACAGCGGAATGATCCGCCAGCTTATCCAGCATATGTTTTACGCAGCGGATGCCCTTCCCAGCACTGGGAAACATCCATCCATACACTCATTCACACACATACACTACGGACAATTTAGCTTACCTAATTCACCCATACCGCATGTCTTTGGACTTGTAGGTGAAATCGGAGCACCCGGACCCCACATGGTGACATCACATGTAATGTTAGAATATTTTAAGAATTCAAAGAAAGAATTAACTGTTTAAGCTTCTATAACAATCAATGAAAAAGTACCTGTACTAAACTGCAGAATAAACATAAACATACAAATTCATTCCTAATAATTTTATTATGAGTTTAATGTTTAATCAAATGCATTACTTGCCATTTCCTTGTATTTTTTGTGAAATTTACACAGACTAACTGACAATTTCTAAAGCTGCCAAATTTGTTTATTGATTTCACTTAAAAAGGGTATTTTTCTAAGTTAGTAAAACAAAGGCTAGTGGAGAAAATACTGTCTCTGTTTTTTAACTTAAAATGCAGCTTTTTGTTTCTCTATGCAAAAAGAGCTAAAAAAAATTCTACACAGTAAAATGTCTTCTGTTTAGAAATGAAAAACTTAATGTAAGTAAATAAAAATTCAGTTCATTCTGACAGTATGTTTTACAATTTCTCCATAGTTTTTTGTCATATACCCAGTAGAGCTTTTATTACACATTTTCTGTTAAATAAAAAATGTTTATCACATTGTTTCATTATTATTATATATTTTTTATATTACATTAATAAATATTATAATTTTATATTATATTATTATTCATTATTACAGTGTCATGTGCTACCTTGATTGTGTTTTTAATTTATGCGCTTGACACAATATCTGCAACTTCAAATCCTCAATATTTAGCTGAGATTCATGAAAAGCTGATGAGTTTCGATTCATTGGCTCTCAGTGTATATTATACACTAAAGATAGAAGATTTTAATAGTATACTTCAGCAGATTCATTTATTTACATAATCAAAATCACAATCTACCCTGACATTAACCATTGTTTTAATATAAATAAAACAAAAAACATGGTAACTACCAATCAACTCTATTTTGCTACATTAACCCAAGCTTAACTATAATGTTTGTAGTAAAGCAGTGGTTATACAAATTGTAAAATTGTAAAATATAAAATTCATTCATTTTCTTTTCGGCTTAGTTTCTTTATTAATCAGGGGTCGCCACAGTGGAATAAACCGCCAACTTATCCAGTGTATGTTTTACGCAGCGGATGCCCTTCTAGCCAATATAAAATTGTAAAACAAAAAATATATATATACTGTAATAAAACGGTAATAAAACAAAACTGTTGCTACACTGTAAAAAATGCAGGATTCCATTATGCAATTAAGTTAACATAACTAATTCGGATGGATTGAACCTAAAGCAATTAAGTTGTCTCAAAAATGTCAAGAACTGTGTTGTTTCAGCTCATTTTAAATAAGTAGTTTGAACCAGCAGCAACAATATGTTTTGAGTGTACTGTAGGTCTATTTTACAGTAAGTATGTCAATAAATGCTTTAATCTTATACTTTCTTATATCTGACCGTAGATCTGGATAAATGCCCGGTTCCTTCTCCAGATGACTCTCAGCCTTTCGACATGTCCTTCCGTCCATACGTTTGGTCTCATTCATCATCTGAGCTCAGGCATCTCATTCAGTCCTGCAATCGTGTATCTGTGGATTCAGATTCGTCAGTGGGGGTTTACGATGCCATGGACAGAAGGCCGAGCACTCATCTCCTCATCCAACCAACACAATCTAGGCGATTTTACCAGGACTATGGCTCCCTGACCCCTAACCTGCTGGATAATCGAGGCTTTTACACTGACTTCAAGATGTCTACTAAAGTGGCAGAGACTGATTCAGAGTCAGATATGACATGCACACGACTTCAACTAAGCGGGTCCTACAAATGCATTAAATGCACTAAGGTATGACAAATTTAGATTTAGAATATTTTGCTTCTTATAAATACATAAGCAGCATTATCAGCTGCTGCATTGAAAAAAACATTTCTCAAAGACATTTTCTTGTCTTTTTTCCGATTCTTTGTAAAAATTTTACATTTAATTTTACTATTTATAAAAGCATAATTGTTACTTTACACTTTACAATTTAGACTTTTAATTGTCAGAATATGTCATTTGCATGTCATAGTATTATAAAATTTTTTATATATATAAAATGATATATACATTTGGAATTTCGAAAAAATGTTTAGGCATTTTAGACTTTGTTCTTTGTATTATAGAACGTTTACTCAAAATTGCCAATCTAAATCTGACATTGTATTTGTCTAGAAAACCAATTTCCGCAACATGATTGCAAGAAAAGTGGAGAATTCTCAGTTTATATCTTGCAGTTCAAACTAAATTAGCAATGTTTTTTACTACAAATAAAACAAAGAAAAACTAGGTAGTTGACCACAAATTAACTATGATTTTGTGACTACCAACTCAGCCATGGTATTTGTAGTAAAACACTATCCAACTGGATGCGTTATCCAATTGGCAAAATCAAAACACTTTTAATTGTCAAAATAAGTCATTCGTGTGTCACAGTTTTCTGTTATACAAATATGGAATCACTGATGAAAAATGTTTGATCAATTTAGACTTTTTGTCTTAGAATTTATAGAGTGTTTACTCAAAATTGCCACTCTAAATCTGAATTTGAATTTTTCTAGAAAACCCATTTTCACAACATAACAATTCTTAGTTTACATTTTGTAATTCAAACAAAATTAGCAATGATTTTTACTATTTTTACTACAAATAAAGAAAAATCATGTAGTTACCCACAAATTAACTATGATTTTGTGCCTCTACCCATAGTTCAACCTAGGAGTTTGTTGTAAAACATTATCCAATTGGCAATCAAAATTTAAACACTTTTAATTGTCTAAATAAGTCATTTGTTTGTTTTATAAATGTATAATTAAAGATGAAAAAATGTTTGGCCAATTTAGACTTTTTTCTGAGATTTATAGAATATTTACTCAAAATTGGCAATCTAAACAGAATTGTGAGTAAAAATATACTTTTATTTTTAAAAATATATTGTATTTGTCTAGAAAACCTGTTTTCACAACATGATTGAAAGAAAAAAGAAGAATTCTTAGCCATTATCTTAGCCACTAAATTAGCAATAATTTTTACTACAAATAAAACAAAGATAAACCATGTTAACCACAAATTAACTACAATTTTACAACTCTACCCACATTGTTTTAGTTTAACCATGGTATTTGTTGTAAAACACTATCTAACAGTGTGCATTATCCAATTGCCAATCAAAATTGAAACACTTTTAATTGTCAAAATAAGTAATTCGCATGTCACATTATCCATTTGACAACCAATACTGCCAAAAACACGGTTGCTAAATTTTTCTATAAGAAACCCATGTTTCATTTTCATATACTTGGTCAAAATTGTTGGCTTTTACATCTAAATTGCTATAGACCAATATAATTTTGATAAGTAAAGTCAGAAATATACTTGAAATGCAAACTTGGAGTACAATCAGAACTGTGAGGGAAAAAAAGGGTGCATTGATAAACTTCTTTTCATGAATCTAAACTACACTGTTTAAAACAAATCGTTTCTTCTTCTAAAGACTTGTGTGTTTTTAATTTGTAATCAGGTGTTTTCCACTCCTCATGGCTTGGAAGTTCACGTGCGAAGGTCACACAGCGGCACGAGGCCCTTTGCCTGCGAAATCTGTGGGAAAACCTTTGGTCACGCCGTCAGTCTGGAGCAACATAAAGCCGTCCATTCACAAGTATGCTTCAATTCTCACAACATCAAGTCAGAATTGTAAGCTTGGATGATTCTTACCCATGATCTTTTTTTGTTTGTTTTTTGCAGGAAAGGGTCTTCAGCTGTAAAATCTGCGACAAAAGCTTTAAGAGATCGTCCACTTTGTCCACGCACCTTCTCATCCACTCAGACACCAGACCGTATCCCTGTCAGTACTGTGGAAAACGTTTTCATCAGAAATCTGATATGAAGAAGCACACGTTCATTCATACAGGTGAATCATTTTAGCATTCAAAACAGAGATTTTCTTACTATGGGGAGATACTTGCCATTGGAAAACCTGTAACGCTAACTTGGTAACGTGAAGCACATTTTAGCCAATCACAAAGCAGCTTTTGGTCTCATTCCCTGTGTACTGTCATAGAGTCAGCATTAGCATTAGCTGTTATGCTTTTAAGGCTAATCATTTAATCATTAGGCTTGCCTTCAATAGACTGATTGATTACAAACACTGTGAGTTGTATTGTGTAAAAGTACTGTTGGTCTATTTAAATATGTGACTATTTAAAGGTATAGTGCACCCAAAAAAAGAAAATTCGGCCATCATTTGCTCACATGCTCACAAGATATTCTGAATAATGTTGGAAAAAAACAGCCAATGGCTCTGTTTCCATCCAAATATAAAAATCACAGTTTCTATCCAATGAGTCAATGAAAATAAAATCGTCACTTCCTGTTAAACTGGCAGCAATAGACTTAATGCACGGCTAGTGTTTTTCAGCCAATGATGAACTTCTAATGAAAGGTTTATATGACTATTTTCAATTTCATACCGCTCCTTTTACAGCATTAATGTTTTAATGTAATTGAAATATAATAAGTTAAATAGACTTAAGCATCCATCTGGTTATTAAAGCGTAAAAAGAGACTAAAAACTGTTTAAATGCATGTACCGTCATTAGCAGCAGGCTAGCTCAGAAATTCCATTGAAAATACTGGGGTAAAATTAATTTCCATTTTTTAAAGACATGGTGCTGAAAAATACAATTTAATGCCGTGCTTCTTGTCTGGTCTGATACCCACTTTATATCGTATGTCATCCAGGCTGTGAAGATCACTGTTTTTTAAAGAAATCAGATCCTAAACATGGTGATTTAGTATGGGATGACAATTCACTGGAAGCCCTGGGGCTGGCTGACTGAAATTGAAAGTCCATGTGCATATACCAGGGCTATTCAATTGGCCCCTGAGGCAATTTGTTCCGGCCCTCCAAATAGTGTGATCAAGACATCAAAAATAAATTGAGTTCAGTCGAAAAATGGTTGCTATAGTTATAAAGTGACGTGCTTCTGTTCAAGCTGCAGTTGAAGGCTGCGCAGAGAGTAAGTCGTGACATTAAGCTTGTGGTGCGGGCAGCTGAAAACATTTGGATATGTTTGTAGAAAAGGCTTTTTGTACAATGAACTGATATTATTTTAGGGATGCAATGATTAGCCGATTTCACTATTAACCAATTCATTACGGTTAATTAATCGCAAAGGCTTCTCAACGCCTCGTTTCTGTTGCATGGAACAAATCTGCTGCAACTAAACAAAGTTATGCCACCTGTGTACTAGTTTAAAGTTCCAAGCTTATACCAAGGCTAATATGCACACACACTAGATTAACTATAGCAGTGGGCCATTCACATATTGCATCTTTTCCGCACGCAAGTTTATTATTTCCAATGGAGACGTGCGCATATTGGGAGCGGTGCACGCACGGCTCGCAAGCGGATCAACGCACTCGCGCCCTCCAGCCACACACAGTAGAAATAATCTCACGCTGTAGTGGTGAGGATTGTGCGTGGCTTTCAGTGCAATATAAACAAAAGATATGTTAGACGATTTATTACAAATGATTTAAATGATTATGTATGTATAAATGCAGACAATAGCAACAGTTCATTTGGTAATATATATCTTCAATTAACATTAGACAAATACGATTTTTTGTTTATTCTTATTTTTATTTATTTAAATCTAATTTAATTAAATTTAATTACTAATCTGTCATTTATTTTCATTGTAAAATTATCATTCAGGTTTAAATTTAAAAACGTTTTCATTTATTTTTAAGTCCAAAGAAAGAAATGGACTATTGTTTGTTTTTTATTAATATTTTGTGCTGTATTTGTTTATTGAGCAGCAATAGACAACACTTTAAAATTTTTTCTTGTGGTTTTCTAAACTAGTAGAATTTTGAATTTAATAAATGCATAATAATTGTGATAACTGTGAAACCATGATTATTCTTCAGACTATAATCGTACAACCATGATCTATAATTGTTGCATCCCTCATTGCTATGCAGTACTTTAAAACATAACATATGAATGTGTTTGAATGTAAAAGAGGCCTACTTAAGCAATGCACTGATTTTGTGGTGCTTCGAAATACAACATTGAATTTGTTTGTAAAAAATGAAGAAAAACCCAACGTGGGTATCTTAAGGAGCAAAAATACAGCATATGGGCTCTTATACTGTATGCTGTTGTGTCATCACTTACATTGCAAGTCATATCTCTCCGGCCCCTCATTTGGGATGCTCTATTATCAAAGAGAAAAATGCTGTGGTAGGAGAAGCCACTACCTTTTTTCTTATTTAATGAATTAGTCATTCCTCAGAAGATGAAAAACGAAAGCACGATAGATGTTAAAGTCGCTCAGGACAGTTTTGGGAGATAATAATACTGAACCACTTTGATGACAGACTTTGGCTTAATTGAATGACAATGTTTTACAATGTGGCAGTCTGTTGGTTTGTCAATGAATGCTGTCCATCACACTCATTTTTGTTATCACATGATCTGTAAAAACAAAATGTTCTCTTTTCAGATAAAAAGTCTCAGTTATGAGCATACTTTTTATTTTCAAAATTGATGCACATCTTGGCTAATATGCGCATAAAAATAGGTGGATGGAAGCATAGATATTGACTTCAGTGTTTTTTCTTGTTGTTGTTGTTGTTCCTATGTCATGCTTACTTTTTTCCAGATAATCTAAAATATTATTTGCATTTATGCAAATGAGGCATTGTTTTGTTAAATGCGTTAAGTGCATAGATTTTAGCACAAATATCTGAACATTGGATGAAGTTGGATTCAAATTTTTTTTTAACATATTAGAGTCAAAGAATTTTACAGAAGGAATCTCCTTTTATTCACTTAGTAATTCAGAAAATACAGCATGAGAAAAACAATATAAAGTTTAGTGTTTTGTAGAATAAAATATGACATAAAATTGGGTTATGTATGAACATAATGCTTTGTTAAAACATTCATAATAAAGATATGAAATTGATCTTTAAAGTCTGGTCTGTGTAAATGTTGCTGAAGTGGATATTTATAACTTATGATTTATTATTGAGAATTTTTAAAAGTTTTTAAAAGCATGTTCTTTAACATACTGTATATCTACAGACACAAATTGATAAAGTGTGACAAAAGTTTAATTGAAGGGATAGCTCACCCAAAATCTAAAATTCTGTCATCATTTCCTCAACTTGCACTTGTCACAAACCTGCTTGAGTTTCTTTTTTCTGTTGAACACGAAAAAATAAATTTAGAAAAAAGTTGGAGACCTGTAACCATTGACCTCCATAGTATTTGTTCATCCTATAAAAAGTCAATGGCCACTGGTTTTAACATACTTCAGAATATCTGAATCAAAATATTCTTGTGTGTTCAGCAGAAAAAAGGAAACTCATGGAGGTTTGTAACCATTAATTTGAAAGAAAAGTTTTATTTTGGGGTAAACCATCCTTTTAAAAAGATACTTTGGATGTTTTCTTTGCATTAGACTGAAAAAGCAGCTTATGAATATGCAAAATCATAAAATGGACCAATAAAAAAAAAGTGTTGCACCTTAACAATCCATGTACTGTTAACAATTTCCTGTAGAATCTACAGTAACTTACTGTATTTACATTTACAGCAGCATTTATCTTGGTCTATATGTATTTACAGAGTAAATATTTACTGTAAAATATACAATCATTTTCACAATGCAACTTTAAAATACAGTAACATACTGCATAACTGTCCTACAGTAAAATACAGTTTACACTGTAAAAAAACGTCCGTTAATGAGCAGTTTTTATGTATTTTGTGATTTTTGTTTTTATTTTTCCCAGCTTATGTATGCTGTTGAATTGCATTATGTGACTTTGATCTTTCTTAAAACAACTTGAAAGGTTTGAAAAAGTGACCTTTAGTAACATTTTTAATAATTTAAAGTGATCTGTTGTCTGGGTTGGTGTTGTATATTACCAAACAAAAGCCTTGTAATAAACTGCCAGTACATTTTCTGTTATTTAACAGACTTATTTCTGTTATTTCCATTATTATTCTATTTTTTATTTATTTTATTTCAAACGACTAAAATGCCAATAAAACTCACTTTGTTAAACTGTAGCGATGAATTTTCAACATCAAAGTCAACAGAGCAGTGATCAAGCTCCCATAATGCAATTCACAACCATAAATAAAAATAAAAATATGAAAATGTTAACAAACATATATTTTTGCAGTGTATATTTAATGTGTAATTTACAAATATTATTAACAGTGTGTCGTAAAGTCTTTTCGAGACTAAAAGACTCTTTGTGTTTTGCAGGTGAAAAGCCTCACAAATGTCAAGTGTGTGGCAAAGCTTTCAGTCAGAGTTCAAACCTCATCACGCACAGCAGAAAACACACTGGATTTAAGCCTTTTGGATGTGACCTGTGTGGCAAAGGCTTCCAGCGCAAAGTAGATCTCAGGAGACACAAAGAAACACAGCATGGGCTAAAATAATGACTACAAAACATAATGTTACATTGGTTTGCTTGCACGTGAGACACTATGTAGATTTAGAAGGTTAAAATTGTGTGCTTTTGTTTAGGATCTTTCCCAGTATTTTATAACAAATTGTGATTTATTTGTCCTTGTAAAATAATAATAAAGAGATTAAGTATCTGCCTGTTGTTTTATATTCTTTGACACGCACTCTTACAAAAATAGTTAAGATTAATAGTTAAGTTAATAGTTAGATTCTCAATTGGCATCTATTGCTTATTTATGGAATCTGTCCATTGCACAAAAATGTTTAAAAGTTTCTTTATACTGAGAAAAAAAGTTCTTATGAGAAAGGTTTAGTGAACAAGTTCCTCCATAAATGGTTTCTCCACTGTATCACTGCAAAAAACTAACAAATAAATAAAAATGTATATGTTTTGAACATCTTAAAAATTTAAAAATAAATGTTCTGACTTAAGATATAAAATGTCAGTTGAAGAAGATGCCATGGACAGTGCAAATCATAATCAGAGAACAATTTGTAAACTCTATAAAGTAGAGTTTTTACTTTTAGTCCAAATTTAAAGTTTCCCAGTTTGGCTTCCACATCAAGTTACACTTTCAAAGGTATTTTATATAAAAAATTTGAATAAGAAATATATTATTATGTTATTAAAATATTATTATTAAATGAATGTAATGGGTGAAATAATGTCCAATCTTTCAGAGTAACAGATGTAAATATTAAACAACAAACTGATTCTGACCTGAACTGATTAAGTGATCATGCCAAACTGTATTGTATTTTCTTATCAAATTCTTACTGACTAAAGGTTTAAACTTTGTGGTTTAAGGAATAGTCTAAAGTTTAAAGATTTAAAATGACAATGAGTTAGTATTTAGGAGCTGAACCATGACCTTAAAAAAACAACTTTTAATATGTCATCAAACAATGGGCTATATGTACAGCAAGTGTTTTTCAGTCACTATTTTCAATTTCATAAAGCTCCTTTTACAGTATCAATATAATTTAATTAACATATAATTAGTTAAATAGATTTAAGCATTCATTTAGTTGATTAAGTGTAAAATTAGATCGTTTAAATAGAAATTACATCATTGAAAATACTGAAAAAATAAATGTCCATGTTTTAAAGACAAGTGCAGAACAATAGAATTTAATGCAGTGCTACCTGTCTAGTCTGAAACTCACATGATTTCGTATATCAATTAGGCAGTGAAGATCAGTGATTTGTAAAGAAATCAGATCTTAAACGCTGTGATTGTGTAATGGCATGACAGTTCACCGAAAATGCTTGAGCTGGCTTGCTGAAAATTAAAAGTCCCTATGCACACAGGTATGTGCCAAAAAATAATTGAGGGAATTGATTGATTCCCTTTAATATTGAGGGAAAGTATATTTCTTTCTATAATACATGTTTAAGAAAAGTGAAACGTGTGTTACAATATATTAGTTCACTACACACAAAGTGACTGTGGACCTGATAAAAGACAATGAACCCACACCAGCATACTGTATGACACAACTCTCCAAACTATCACTGACTGTGGAAACAATCACATTGGACATTAAGCAGCTTGACTTTTGCATCTCTCTGCTCTTCCTTCAGACTTTGGGATCTTGATTTACAAAAGAAATACACAATTTGCTTTCATCTGAAAAGAGGACTTGGGACCACTGGGCAACACACAGACAGATAGGTGGTTCTTGATGCTCTGACACCAGCCTCACTTGCCCTCTTGCTTGACAATCCTCTCAAGACTGCAGTCATACTTGTGCACCTTTTTCAGCCACATTTTCCCCCTCCTCCTAACACTCTATTAATACACTTAGTTACTGCACTCTGTGAGCATTCAGTTTCTTTTGCAATTGCCTTTTGAGACGTTTCCACCTTATGGAGGGTTTCAATGAAGGTCATCTGCACAACCGTCAAGTCAGCAGTCTTCCCCATGATTCTGAAGCATGTAAGCCAGACTGAGACGATTTCAAGACTTTTCATTAATTAGTGGACTAGATTGAGACTCAGGGAATGTAATGTGTATTTATTCAAAAAAAGGGGAGCGTACAATGTTGAACTTTGTCATGATATTCTAATTTTGTGAAATACAGGATTAGTTTTTTTTTCATCTTTAATCCATAATCATTCAAATTAAATCAAATGAAGGCTGGACATATTTCACTTTGTGTGTAGTGAACTAATATAACACACAAGTTTCACTTTTTGTAACAAATTACTGAAATAATGGACTTTCCCCTCCATATTTAATTTTTTTGGCACATACCTATATACCCTATTCTTGTTCTAAATATGCCAGAAAAGCAATTGTTAAACTGATTGACACTTTATTACTGGGTGTCATCTGTACTTCATGGTAAAAGGGGACAATCATAATAATTTTGTAATTAAATTTAGAAAATGTACAAATTAAAAAATAATAGTTTTTTTTATCTTGTAAGCTAAGTTATGTAACCTCTTCTGTTCGTAGTATCACACAACATTTGATTGTACTCTACTTGAACTTTTGAAGGACTCTACTCATCACTTCATTAATCACACGTTTATAGGAATTTTAAAGCAACATTTTAAAGACAGTAGCTTATAAAAATTAATGTGTATATAAACGTCCTATAAACGTGTGATTAATGAAGTGATGAGCAGAGTACTTCAGAAACTTGTATGTGCAGACTTATATATATAAATTGGCGCATTTCCAACTGAAACGGAATATTGAGTAGTGGGCAGGGTTTTATTTTTTTGTCCCTCCTCTTATCTTTGCTTGCAGCAAACCAACAGTTGGAGGGGCGTGGCTAAACATATCTCACACAATCTGTTAAACTGACATCATCAGAGGAGTACTGCTGTTTCAGAGCGGAAGCAAACGGTCAGACTTTGATTACAGATTACCGAAACAAACCGTTTTTTTGGGGGGGCAGTTTAACATTAAATATTCCCCTTAATACTGCCAATGAGTGCTAGTAAAATAAATATTTTAAATTTTGAACCTTTTTAACTAAAAACATGTTTTATCTACATTCGTCTTAATATTGATTCAGGGAAACCAACAGTGTGTGACACTATTGATCACACTTTACTTCTTGATAGGATAGAAATCATGTGTTGGACTTTCTGGGACGGTCCTCAAATGGTTAAAAAACAGATCTTACCTTGAAGGGAATGGTTACTATGTCAGTAAAGGTGACCTTAGGTCTAGGGGAACACCCATGACATGTGAATTTCCGCAAGTTTTAATTTTGGCACCTCTCCTGTTAAACCTTTTTGTGTTCCCTTTGAGCCAAACAATGAGAAAGAACCAAATCTCCTATCACAGCTATGCTGATGACACTCAGATCTACTAATCCTACTAATCCATCTACTAATGCCTACAGCCCCATTTACACCCTCTGCCAATGCATTGATGAAATGAACAGTTGGACGTGACAAAACTTTCTTCAGTTAACAAAGAGAAAACTGAAGTCATTGCGTTTGGGAACAGAGATGAGGTTCTCAAGGTGAATGCATACCTTGGTTCTAAGGATCAAACAATAAAAAATAAGGTCATTGGTGTAATTCTGGAGTCAGATCTAAGTTTCAGTAGTCATGTCAAAGCAGTAACTAAATCAGCATGCTATCATCTCAAAAACAAGAATGAGATGCTTTGTCTCCAAGATTTGTTCATCCTTTTATTACCAACAGGGTTGATTACTGTAACGGCCTCCTCACCGGCCTTCCCAAAAAGACAGTCAGAGAGTTGCAGCTCATGCAGAATACTGCTGTCAGGATTCTGACCTTCTGACCAGAAGCAGAATATCAAAGCACATCACATCTGCCCTCAGGTCTTTACACTGGCTCCTAGTTACATTCAGAATAGATTTTAAAGTATTATTACTTGTGTATAAATCCCTAAATGGTCCAGGACCTCAATACATTACATGCTCAGTGGATATGATCACTTGCCTTAACTTACCTAAAAACAAAAATGTTTTTGAAATTTACCATGTTTTTACCATGTTATAACCTTTCATTAATTAAAAAAAAATAAAAATTATTTGGAAATGCTCTGTAATAGAAAATTCCACATGAACCACATCAAAGAGAATAAACTATTTTAAAATAAATCCTTATTGAAACAAATAGGTGAATACAATTTCAAATCAATGTACCCCCCCCAACAATTAAGAAACATTTTACACTTTTAAACTAAAATTAGTTAGACTTGCATTTATTCTCAGATGAAAACATGATCAGATTTTCATGCAGCAGTGGTTTCTTAGCTGGCATACATGTATGCTTATCAACAGTATTCAGTCACAAAGTGTGTTAGATATAAGGAAAATAGTAACTATATTTAGCAAACGATATATTAGCTAATTACTTGAGCAAATTCAATTTTGTTTTTGATACATGCATATACAGTGGGGTAAATAAGTATTCAACATGCCACCATTTTTCTCAGAAAACATATCTCTAAAGGTGTCGTTGACTTGGAATTTTCACTAGATGTTGATAACAACCTAAGAAATTCATATATGAAAACTAATCTAGTTTACAAATTAATTTAAGTGTAATAAAATGAAATGATAAAGGTAAAAAAGTATTGAACACATGAAGAAATAAGGTGTTGAAAGGCAGTGAAAGCCCAGACAGCAGTTGAAATCTCTCAGTAGTCATTCAGCAACCCTCTGCTCTTCGTAAATATTAATATTTACAATGGCGAAGGACAGAGGCTTGCTGAATACTTTTTTCCTGTGTCATTTCATTTTATTATACATGACTTAATTTGTAAACTAATTAGATTTTTTTTATATATATGTATTTCTTTAGTTGTTATCAACATCTGGTGAACATTTCAAGTCAACAGCACCTTTACAAATATGTTTTCTGAGAAAAACTGTGACGTGTTAAATACTTATTTCCCCCACTGTATAGTTTCAGATTTTGTATATTCAACACCATGAAGGCATGACCTCTCACATAAATTGCATATTTTGAGGATGTTCGAGCTGTAAAGCTTCCTTCCCTCACAGAAAAATTATGTATTTGTTTTTAGAACTTATGCACCTCTTCCTTCCTCAAAATGAGTTCTGAATGCTTTATGAGGGTTAAGAGTGAAGCAGGATTTTCTTTTAACTGCTGATGTTATATGACACACATTGAAATCTGAATTTGATTATTCCGTTGTCATTTTTTTCAATTACATATAAAGTTGATTAATTACTACCAACCAATAAAAACAACCCAGGCTCATTGAAATGACGTGTTTCAGCATACAGTTTTGCCAAACATGAAATATGTTGCTCCCAGTACGTTACGTTGCACCTTTTAGATGGCAAATCCTCTGGAGGGTGCAATCTACATTTTAGCGAATCTAAAATATGTCAACTTGGGCAGTAGTCTGATTGATACTGGTCCGTGGATCAATTAGTTCCGGCCCACACAAGGTATCATTAATTATTTCCATTTTATCTATTATCTGAGTCAAAACAATCTTTTATTTAAAAAAAAATCTTTTATTTAGAAAAATGACCTCATGCTCTCGGTTACATCTCGGTCACTTGAGTGCCAAAATGTAACTTACAAGCAGCAAAATGAGTAAGAAACAGACGTCTTTGGAAAGTTTCTTTGTGAAGAGTAAAAGGCCCAGTGAAGGACCCACTAACTTCCAAGAAATGGATCCCTAATCCATTTGTCAACGAATCAGGTAAATCCAGCATGTCTGTGCAATTAGATCAGCTGCTGGAGATAGCAAAAGTGTATGGCTTGCACATGCATATTGGGAGCAATGCGTCGAGCGGCGAGATGCGCTCTTGGCTTCCAGGCGCACCCAGTTGGAATCATCTTCAGACTGCTGCAAGCACACCACAAGGATTGTGACAAGAACTGACTGCTCAGCTTCATTTTTTGTATGTTTCGGTAGACTAATCATCTCAGACAAACACAGAACACCCAAACACTGCAGTACTTTATAATTTTCTCCATAATTAAAACTTGTATGATAGTTTTAGCAATGTTTTGTCAGCTTGTCATAATCTGCGAAAACGGTTGATGATTGCTTAACAACCCCACAGGCCGTGGAAAAACTGTCAAGCATTGATCGGTCTGCAGTGATAAAAAGGTTGGGGACCACTGACTTAGGGTATGTTTTGTTGTACATTTCAGATACAAATCTTTCTTGTACATGTCTATAAAAAGGCAGAACTTGTTGTACAGTTCACCTTAATAACAACTGACCTAAACACTTTTCTAAACCCAACCAATAGTGTTTTCAAAAGCAAAAGTATGAGTGCACTGTGACCACAGTTCTACCTTGATTTGACATGCTTTAATGTCTTTTGTGAAACTGTGTACAACACCATTACAAATCATAAACACCGTCAAGTTGTTTGTGGAATATATTTAGTGTTATCCAAACAACTGCATGCAAATTATCCTTTATTTGTCCATAATGTGTCAATGTAAATATTATTAGTGTGAAAAGGAACAAAGTTAAAGACATCATATTCCTAGTAACATTCATCTTTCCTAAAAACTCCAGTCAAATGTATGAAATGTAGGCTGAAGCACATATTTCCAATGTGTTGAGGAACGACTTAAAAAAAAAAACACTCAAATACAGCACAGAATCATTGTGTTCAGACAGGTTTTTATTTTCATCTCTAAAAGAGTGTTCTGTACATCATGTTTGGGTAGGGACGCACGGTTTGAAGAGCAGCACAAGGTTGTGAAGATCTTTGTCCTCCAGTTTCAGCTCGTTCATGAAACAGGAGATGTATTTTAATGAAGACACACTCGCCAGCGACTCTCGCAACAATGGTGACACTTCTGTTAATCTGAATAAACAAACAAACAACTTTTTTTTTTAACTACGAGCATGTAAATAGATGAGAACCAAACAAATGTTAGTGAAAAACAGACAATAGTTGGATAAACTTAAGAGTGCAGTGAACGGGAGAGTACAATAAATTGTTTTACAATCCTATTTGCTCAAATAATAAAACAAAAACTCCATGATGGTGTTATCAAGACTTTCAGAAAAAGAAAAGAAATTGTGTGAGACTGATAACAGCAGCCAGAAGACAGAACAACGTCAAATTTACTGTCCCACTTCATAGATGCTGCATTAGAAACACCTCACATAAGTGGTTATTATATTTTTTTTGTAAGGTGATGTAAGATGATATTATACATAAAAACAATAATAAATATTCATACGTTTAAAAAAAAATAATAAATAA
>CAIGQZ010001464.1:2752933-2766047 GCA_903798205.1 Danio tinwini | reverse complement strand
TTTTCCCCCAAAATTTAAAATGCAGATGACCAATAAACGCATCATAACAGTCTTGTATGGCCATAATGCATTTTCATTTAAAACTGCATATTTTTGTCCTCCACTTTGAGCTTATGTCCACACTGAGATGGCACAAACAAAAGTGTTTCTTTTTGAAAGCGCTCTCCAAAGAGGAAACATTTGAAAACAAGTTGCAGGGTGAACTGTGAAAACGGAAGCTTTGGAAAATTGAGATTTTTTTTTGGAATCTCAGCGATTATTTGTTTCACAGACATGAGAAATATATACACATAAAGCTTGAAATCTTTTAAATGAACCAACTACACTTGAAGACAAAAGTTTTCTGGTTTTGTAATCTGTATGAAATGAAGGTGAGGTACAGTCTGTCCTGTCAAACGCACGTCACATGACAACAGCAACTACTCGAATGCCCACAAACTTGTAAACAAAGAGTTGCTGTCATTTCTGAAGGAGATTCTCCATCAAGACTAAGTTGTATATTACTTCAGAAGACCAGCGTGATCTGACGAAGCATTATTCAGAGGATGATAATGTGTAACATGGCTATAAATGTGGTTGCTGTTGTGATCTCGTTCCTTTCGAGTGCGCATGTGCAGTAGCTCAGGCAACAAGAAAAAAATGATTTGGTTTAATTTGAACATTTTGAAACGAAGCTTCTGAGACAGTTGTTGTTTAGTTGTATTAGTGATTCTATACATGTAACAACTTTGGAGAATTTGATGTTTCCCTATTTAGAGAGAATGCCCAAGCATACTGCCCGAGAGGCATTTCAAAGATGGCAGTCGAGTGAAATGTCTTGTCTAAAAGGGACAGTCTATTAAAAAAAAATCTGGTGCTTTACTTTCACATATATTGAAGCAACATTTCAAAAAGCCTAAGAGTAAGTAAACGGCAGGCAGGAATGATGCAGATTTTAACGCATATGCAGTAGAGAGATTAAGTGATTTCAGACGTTTCAGTGTTGATGACCAAGTTTTGAGAAACGATTGAAAACCAAAGTGTGGATGCTAAGCATTTTTAGACCTTCCCAAATGTATCTGGAATAGTGCAGATGTAGCCTTCATGTTCAGCCTGTCACCAATCAGAATAAAACTACAAAACAAATATTTTACTACATATTTATTATGACAGCAGATCATTTACACCAGTGTTTCTCAACCACATTCCTGGAGGACCACCAGCTCTGCACATTTTCCATGTTTCCTGAACCAAACTCACCTGATTCAGATCAAACTGAAAGACCTGTAATGGGTGTGACAGACAGAGGAGACATCCAAAACATGTAGTGCTGGTGGTCCTCCAGGAACGTGGTTGAGAAACTGATTTACACCATCACACATCGTTTTTTTTTTTTTATTATTTTTTTAAGAATTCTATTTAGTTCACCATTCCTGCATTTGATTTTTACATATAAGAGCAAAAACAGTAACAGTTAGAAATATTTTTATTATGTAAAATAGCCTTTTAATATTTGAATGTACATTAAATGGCCATGAAACCTCCCTCTTTTGGTTCAAGTCTACCTCAGAATTTTTTCCAAAAATGGTCCGAGATGGGTGTGGAGCTCTGTGAGCAGAAGGAGGAGTGGGCGTTGCCAGCAAAGCAGGGGAGAAAGAGGGGAGTGAACAAAATGAGAGACAAACTGAAAGGAGAAACCCATCATTTTATAGTTTACAAAGTTAAAATGCAAAGAAAAAAATAGGGATTTAATGCCCTGCTACATGTTATTCATAATGTCATATAAACAGAAACACAAATTGTTATATCATTATAAAGATAACCATGTAAACACTATAAATCAGGAGGACTTCTCTCCTCCTGAATCCCTGGTCTGAATGCAGACACAGTGGATAGCAGTGCAGCAGGTCTCTTGCCCTGTCTATTCCAACTATTAGCCCTGCCTGTAATCTGGAGAATTTTAAACATAGGCGAACACAGCAGCACAGATATCTGTCTGAATGGTAACTCAACTGACAAAAGACAAGTCCGCCATTCCCCAATTCTCATACAGCTCTCTCAACAAAAATGCTTGCTGCAAACCAACACCTTTGCTGTATCGGCCCTGAAAGCATCACAGGAAAAAAACATGTAACAAACCCCGTGGATAATGGAAACAAACACATAACAATACGCCCTTTCCTGAACGGCTAAATACTGCTTGCTGGATGCAGGCACGGTCTCAACCAGTCATTGGGTCTCACAGCTTACCTTCATGCTTGCTCATGCTCTTATAAATAATTAAGAAGCAGAATCTTCTCATAGGATAAGAAAACTCAGCTATGAATAATAATGAGAAATCGACGCGTCATCTCTCCACTAGCAGATTCGTGCTACATCACTGACTTTAATCCCAGCCCAAAATTTATTTTAAACCCGAAAGATAAAATTAGTTGACAAAAGCTCATCAATTTATCCAGTTTTTTTTTCCGCAATTAAAGCTGACAGGTTCTAACGTTGTGTTAACGGACAGTCAACACACAAATCTGTTAAAAAAAAATGTTTTAAGTACTCGAGGGTGTCTGTAACCTTAAAAATGTGATTTATTCCTGTGGGTTTAAAACAGAATTTTTTGCATCATTACTCCAGTTACACAGTTCTTTGAACATCACTAAAATGTTCTGATTTGCGGTTGAAAAACTATTATTATCATTAATATTATTATTGTTGTTGAAAACAGCAGATAATTTTTTTCAGCTTTCTTTAAATGAATAAAGTTCCGAAGAAAGGCATTTATTTGAAATAGACATTTCATCACCTTAGAATTATAAGGTTCTATCTGACATTTGTCAAAATTTAGCTATTGACATATTCTTATTAAATGACAACTTATTTACAATATGGGAAGTTCTTTACATTTTAAGACGTTTTATTGAAAAAAAACTAATGTCACACACATACTGCTTGCTATGGAAAGCTCAATATTTCAAATCGTTCAGAACGCAGATCGAACCTTATAAATCCAAGGTGACGATTTTTTTGGTGACATTCAAAGCGTCTTTATCAACACTTTTGATCAATTCAAGCATCCTTGCTAAATAAAAGTTTTCATTTTAAATGAAAGTATTTAAAAATAGAGAGATACTGACTTTTCAATGGTGTAGTGTATAATGTCATTACACTTTGTATTTGAGATAAACGCTATGATCATGCAAACAGATAAGAACCAAACAAATGTTAGTGAGAAGTCAATGTGTGGCCATGTCCACACCAATATATTATTTAAAACCACATATTTGTCTCTCTGTTTGACCTATTTATTTTTTATTGACCTATCTGGTTTATTTATTGTTAATAAATATTGATGATGATAATAATAATATCAATAAAAATAACGATGAGGGTAATATTAATAATAATCATGATGAAAAAATGTAAAGTACATGAAGTAATGATGCTAAAAGCCTCAGCTTTAAAATCACAGGAATAAATTACATTACAATAAAGTTATTTTAAATAACATATGTCACAAGTTTGACTGTTTTTCCTGTACTTTGGATCCGATGAATGCAGGCTTGAAGATCACATAAGACTTCTTTTAAAAAAAACGTACTGTTCTAAAATGTTTGATCGGTACTTTAGTGTACGTATAGCTTACTTAGAAGAAATAATGACAGTTTAACTGATAGTTTAAATAAAAGAAATAATGTCTCAGTGCATGCTAAACACCCATAAACATCTGCATTTATGCCTTTTTTGAAGTCATCCATCCACAGGTCTTTCTGGAAGAGGAAAAAGGGCTCGGATTCAACCTGTTCTACAGTTTCTGCTGCTTTATCTATTATTGAACCGCTCTCAACAAAAGAGCTCAGGCCAGAGGCACAGCTGACATAAGGCACTGAGAAGTCAACTTGCAAATTATTGATGAGGGGAAAAGAACAGGGATAAACAGACTGAACGCATCGAATGAGTTCTGAAACCTAATCAAAATAAACAGGCAAAAAAACACGCTGAGATTACACTTAATAAACAGTTAACAGTGAATGTGTCCCCTACACTGTACAAAATGGCAGTGATTTCAACATTAAAGAAAACTTTAAAAATAGTTTAATAATAGTAATAGTTTATTTATTCTTTAATAAAAAAGTAAAGCGGACAAAAAGAAAAACGGCTGAGGGGATCCTACAATAACCTACATATTACGTCAAAAGATGGCACCAAAACAAGTCAAAAACAGCAATGGATGAGGACAAGCATATATAGTAATCAGTAATCAACATTTGAAGTTGGTCAAAACCTTTCATCAAAATTCTCCTAAAACTATTCAACAACACCCATTCTTTGGATGATTTTGAAAAACTTTTTTGACCCACTTCAAATGTTGACTACTATATATGAATGTGAACGTATCCACTGACGATCAAGATCATTCGAAGCACCCAGATGAGCCTCTGTTATTGGATTCAGCTAGTGTTATCTGGGAATAACATACCTTAGAATATAGTGACTGACCAATCAGAATCAAAGTAGTAATAATATACTCACAATATGCATACTTATAAACAACTAGTTAACAGCTATAATAATGTTCTATAATCTAAATGCATTGTCAAACTCAGTTCCTGGAGACCTGCAACCCTGCATCGTTTAGCTGCAACCCTGCTTCAATACACTTACCTGTAGGTTTCAAACAAGACTGAAGAACTCAATTAGTTTGATCCGGTGTGTTTAATTAGGGTTGAAACTAAACTGCAGAGCTGCGGTCCTCCAGGAACTAAGTTTGAGACTAGAGGGCCCTCTATACATCACATCTGTCACTGAACTGGACTATAAGGGCTTACTCACACTATGCTATCCGAACCGTGCCCAGGCCCGCTTAAGAAGTGTGAGTGCTCTGAATCGGGCTCAGGCACGGTTCACTTAGGCGGCCCTGGTCCGGTTGGAAGAGGTGGGCCTGATCACGGTTCACTTGGGCTCAGGTGCGGTACGCTTACAGTGTGAGTGCAAGCATGCCTAAGCCCAAAACTGAAAGTGAGACGTGACTTTTAAGGGACTGTTTCATATGGATTAATTAATCATTCGTACTGTTCAATGAACGCAAACTGTCGTAGATTATTAAAGACGCAAATCCCTCACTGCACGACAGCTGCCCCTTCAGCAAACCTCCTAATACCTGCAGCACAAGGATTTTATGATTGTTTATGGGCATCAAAAATGGCTGATGTGTTCGATAAAATATAAGACTGCGTGTCACCGCGTACCAAACGACTTAAACGATGTAACTAAAGAAATCTCCACTGTGCTAAGCGAGAACGCTTAATGAACAGCGCGTCATCGATGACGTAAGCGCTCCCAGGCCCGAATGTAATGTGAGTGCAGGCCTTCGGGGGAGACGGGAGGGGGGACAATCGTGCTTTGGCCCGGTTCAAGGCAACTGTATATAGTGCGAGTACGGCCTAAATCCCATCCTGCCCTACAGTCACACACCAGTTTCAACTCACCTTCTAATTACACACACACACAGCTGCAGTTCATCACCACCAATTACATGGACTATCTATTGCCGAGTCTTGTTTCCCTGTAGTGGGCATTTCAAAGCATTTCCTAGATTGTCTAGCTGCGTTTTGACCCTTGTTTTTTGTTTATGTTTGTTTTGCCGCCTGTCATGACTTTTTGTCTGTTAAACTGACAGTGCTTTTGGTAGTGATGGTGAAATGAAGCTTTGTAAACCAGTGAACCGTTCAGCTCAATTTTATTGGAAAAAAGGTTTGTTTCTCACAGCTTTCCAAATCAGAGTTTGATGAAGACCCCTGCTGGTTAAAGTGTGGGTAAGCGCTGTGTTGTCAAACATTTTCAAAAAAAGTCAAACATTCAAAAATGATCAACTCATTTATGTAGTAAAACAACAATAGTAATATAAACAAATTACTCAATTACTGTAGTTTCTTACATATAAGGTATGCTACATTATACCACAGATGACTGTAGTAAAATCAAAGGTGTTCAAAAGTATTTATGTTTATTGTATTCCAACTGGTCCTACACCAACCCACTCATTTCGAGAGGGGATCAAACCGGCGTTTCCTGCATGGGAGACAAATGCATTAAGGAGAAAGCTATGGGAGTGAGGCTTATGAGCTGCACTCGTCAGCTGGCCAATATACTACAATATACACAATATACTACAATATGCAGTGGTCTTCTTTAAAATAGTTGTAAATAATACATTAATACACTTTAGTCAGGTCTGAAAGCTTTTTACTATAAATTACTATTGTATTTTAGTTGAACTACTGGTGCGTGGAACCGGTGAAGTGACTTAAAACAGTAGAAATGTATGTAATGGACGCTATACACTTCACTAACCCACTAGGGTGTTTAAACATTTGAATCAAAATTCGAAGCAGTCATGTGGGTATAAGCGAAAATGAAGCTTCGGATGTCACTGATCACATGATTATAGCAAAACTAATCAAGCTCTGGTACACTGCTTCACTGCGAGATGTATCTTTTTTTGGTACATGCTTTGAAGTCTTGGTGCACACCGTCACATTATTAGCTTTTGGATTTCCTGCGTGCTACAGTCTGTCCCTGTTGTTGAACCTTGCATGTCTGACCACTCCAATAAAAGCTGGACTTTGGATCCGACCCTTGTTGTCTCCTCCCCATCAATACAGGTACATTTAACTCTCTTTGACATGCATAAATTTTTCTTAAGAGAATAATAATAAGCCAATAAAGCTGGTCTCGGATGAACAAGTGCAGTGAAATCCTGCAGGCACAGAGCAATAAATCAGAGCCGTGATCTTTAAATGGGGAGAGGTTTAATGGTGGCCGTGTGTTAGCTCCTCAGGTGGAATGTTTCCCATGCTGTGCCCACTGCTTCACAGATCCACAGCAATCATGGCACGATAAGATACGGCTTTGTGTTGTTGACACAGACAGGGAGCAGCACGGATCTCTCCTCACTGTTAGAGACTCTGAACCAGCCTTCATAAACCTGAGGGAAGTCACACACGCCACCTGGCACTGGACAAACATAATCATGCCGTCTCGTCCGTCACTCACTCACTCACACTCACACTCACACTCACTCACTCTGGTGGTTCTCCATAGGCGTAATATATTTTACTCTAAAAACTATTTATTATATGGCCTTACCTTAACCTGACCTCCAAACCCAACCCCGACAGGAAACCTGTGGCAAATTTATTTTCGAAAAGACCCTGTTAGGTATGACTTCTTTTAACAGTTTTGAATTACAAGGACATGTCCTAAAAAAACCCACCCTAACATATGCCTAGGTCATGCCATTTTATTATCTCTTCTTAAACCACAAAGCCACGCACACATGCACGCACACGCACACGCACACGCACACACACACACCAAAACCTCAATCCTTTCAAAAGAGCTGCCAGATAACGTTTTGAAACTAACAACAAATACATAAATCAAAGTGCCAAACTTAAACACTTTGCAACTACAAATAAAAAAGAGGTGTGTGTGTGTGTGTGTGTGTGTGTATACATGTATATTAAGATCATCACATTATATTCATTATTAATATTCATAATGTTTTTCTCCATTTTGAAATACATTATCAGTATTTACTAGAATTGTTATTAATTACTGTTTTGGTATGTCACATGGCATTTTACAATCTAAACTAACCTTGTCTTACAAAAAAAAGGTCAAATTATCATTTTTTTTAAAGCCTCGTTCATACTCGCAGGGGTTATCTTGGTTTGATTTACATAGTTGTAATGTTTTTTGCATGTTGTTCGCTTCAAAATAACAGATTTGGCAGACAAACATATTTAAAAATAAATAAATAAATATGTCTGTTTGTGTCTCTGTTATACATGCATGCACATACATATGTTCGGCCACTTTATAAGGGACACCTTACTAGTACAGGATTGGACCCCCTTTCGCCTTTAGAGCTGCCTTAATCCTTCGTGGCATAGATTTAACAAGGCACTGGAAATATTCTTCAGAGATTTTGGTCCATATTGACATGATAGTATCACACAGTTGCTGCAGATTTGTCTGCTGCACAACCATGATGTGAATCTCCCGCTCCACCACATCCTAAAGGTGTTCTATTGGATTGGGATCTGGTGACTGTGGAGGTCATTTGAGTACAGTGAACTCATTGTTATGTTCAAGAAACCAGTCTGAAATGATTCACTCTTTATGACATGGTGCATATCCTGCTGGAAGTAGCCATCAGAAGATGGGTATAGTGTGGTCATAAAAGATGGATATGGTCAGCAACAATACTCAGGTAGGCTGTGGCATTGACAGGATGCTCAATTGGTACTAAAGGGCCCAAAGTGTGCTAAAAATATCCCCACATTACACCACCACCAGCCTGAACCATTGATAAAAGGCAAGATGGATCCATACTTTCGTGTTGTTGACGCCAAATTCTGACCCTAACATCTAAATGTCACAGCAAAAATCAAGATTCAGACCAGTCAAAGCTTTTCCAATTTTCTATTGTCCAATTTCGGTGAGTCTGTGCAAATTGTAGCCTCAGTTTCCTGTTCATAGCTGACAAGAGTGGCACCCGGTGTGGTCTTCTGCTGCTGTAGCCCATCTGCCTCAAGGTTCGACGTGTTGTGCATTAAGATGCTCTTCTGCATACCTCGGTTGTAATGAGTGGTTATCTGAGTTACTGTTGCCTTTCTATCAGCTGGAACCAGTCTGGCCATTCTCCTCTGACCTCTGGCATCAACAAGGCATTTTCGCCCACAGAAATGCCACTCACTGGATGTTTTTACTTTTTCGGACCATTCTCTGTAAACCCTGGAGATGGTTGTGCGTGAAAATACTGAGAACGTGAAATACTCCGACCAGCCTGACTGGCACCAACAACCAAGCCATGTTCAAAGTCACTTAAATCACCTTTCCTCCCCTTTCTGATGCTCGGTTTGAACTGCAGCAGATCGTTTTGACCATGTCTACATGCCTAAAAGCATTAAGTTGCTGCCATGTGATCGGCCAATTAGAAGTTTGTGTTAACAAGCAGTTGGACAGGTGTACCTAATAAAGTGGCCAGTGAGGTTAGACAAACATATATATACAAACACTTAACATGCAAGTTTTGATTTTGCTATATTTATATCTGATAAATTAATATTTCAGATGTATATAGTTATGCTTTTCAGAAGGCTATACATGTACAGTAGTATTGCCATTTTTTTACGTTTGAAAAATCATTTATTGTGCTAACACTATTTTTAAAATGCATTTATTGTTAATGTTGTTGATGATGTTATTGTTGTTGATAATGATGTTAATGAGGTTACATTATTATTATTATTATTGGTAGTAAAAAATATAAACATTTTAAATCTTTATATTATATATATAAGGTTAGTTTATAAAAGAAAAAAAACATTGAATTATTAATTCACTCAGGTCTATTAAATAATATTAAAAAGGATAAGAAACATAAATGTAAATTATGATCAAAATCTAAGATCAAATCCTCTCTTAATGCAGTTATGGAACTAAAGTAACTTCCGAATCAATCCTCAACAGAGCTACAAATCTTTATCGAGTAGACAAATATTAACTTAGAGTGAAAACAAATGCACACAAATCATACACACACTCACACATAAATCACTTGTGTCTTATGGCTTTACACAGTGTGTTCCTGAAGAGAAAACAACGCTCCCTGATTTCCTCAGCACTGTTCCCGTCCGCTCTGCTTCAAGACAGGCCTTCCAGCTGCTCATCCATGCACCACATACTTTCACTGTCAGCACACAGAAGGCCAGCGAAGCACCATAAAACCTCAATCCACAGCCGGCAGCTCATAAACCCACAGCATTATCTGCCGTGGTAATAATCTGCGCTTTTATACGCGGCGGAGGAACAGTCATGCTGGTCTCTCATGACAAATACCAACACATGTGGCACTTTCCCATGCAGGAGCAAATGGACACAAGCCATGCTGCGGTAGATTATTAGCTTAAGCAATCTAAACGCTGTGTTTGACAGCTGAAAGATGCCAAACATGTTGTGACTCTGGTCAGAGTCTAGTCGAAGGTAATCTGGACACGCGTTTCCTTCTAAGGTACCATGAGCCACAAATCAGATTTTAAGTGAAAGGGAAAGGGACTGAAATTAAAAATGTAAACTTTAGACATAAATGTTAGTTCACATGTACGTATTTCTATAAACAGAGTTGTTCTGTCTTCATGAAATCTGTCTTCATGAAATCTGTTCTGTCTTCATGAAATCTGCCCACATCATCTTTGCCAGCATTTTTTTTGACAGTCACCACTAGAGTTTTTGATGATGTATACCAACATTTTCAGAATATTTTCTGCTATGATTAAATAAGCATATTACAGATCGTAATAAAGCACCATGTCTTTGGTTTTAAATTAAGAACAGGATCAAATATTTTGTCTTCTAGTGTACGTGATTTATTGCCCCTTTAATGCAGATAATTTATCAAACATAAAATTTTTTTTTACAAAAAAGTAACAATTTGCAGCTGAAAACTGTCAAAGCAAAACGAGAGTGCTGAAGGAACTGCTGATGAGAGACGAGTGTATATACACTGAGGTCTATGTATGTGATCACCTTGTGATTTTTTAAGATCTCCTACTTAGAAATCATGGAGGGGTCTAGAATTTTCAGCATAGATGCATTTCACTGTGAGAGACAGAATCTAAAAATAAAATCCAGAAATAACATTGAATAATTTTTAACAATTTATTTGTAAATTACTGTGCCACAGCTATATCACCCTGCAGCCCAAGACCGGTTACTCACTGAAGCCAAGCAGGGCTGAGACTGGTTAGTACCTGGATGGGCGACCACATGGTAAAACTAGGTTTCTGTTAGAAGTGGTGTTAGTGAGGCCAACAGGGGGCGCTCAATCTGTGGTCTGTGGGAGTCCTAATGCCCCAGTATAGTGAAGGGGATGCTATACTGTCAGTGAGCGCCATCTTTTAAAAGAAACCTTAATCTGAGGTCCTGACTCTCTGTGGTCACTAAAAATCCCATGGCACTTCTCGTAAAGAGTAGGGGTGTAACCTCGGTGTCCTGGCTAAATTCCCTCCATTGGCCCTCAACCATCATGCCCTACTTATCATCCCCATCCACCTGATTGATTGGCTGTATCATGGTCTCTCTGCACTGACACTGTTGCACTGCACTATATATATATATATATATGTGTGTGTGTGTGTGTATATATTAGGGGTGTAATGATACACGTATTTGTATTGAATCATTCGGTACGAGACATTCGGTTCAGTATGCATTACAAGCCGAACGATTCAGACAAATATATAAAAAGATAAAAGATAATAAGTGTACGAATATAATGTTTTCAGTGCAACAACTCTCAGCAAGGCATACCAAATGACGTGACCCTGGTTGTGACAGGCAACATGCTGCCTTCCCCGCCCACCTCCAAACACTACTCCAGTCAGAGACACGCTGCACTAGCTCGCAAAATGGCTAGTAACATTAATGTAATCCTCCTATATCCAACAGCGAATCTGCCGTTTGGGAGCACTTTGGTTTCCCTGCAAGTTATGAGGATGATGGCAAGAGAGTGGTGGAAAAAAAAAAAAACATTATGTTTTCATCCAAAAATGCAAATGAACTTTATGCGCAAAACTAGATTATCGCATAAAAGACGTGCAAATAAAGCTGCGTTTCCATCCAACAAGTCAAAGTGAACAAAATCGTCACTTCCTGATTAACTGGCGTCAAATATCAACAGTAAAAAACGAACTTGCTGCAGTAGAAGAAGCTGCATCACTCTTTTCTTCATCTAATAAATGACTTGCGCCTTGAAAGGCAATCCTGCTATACAGTAAACACACGGTGGCGTTTGGAGGTGTCAGACACGGAGCACAGACACTCTTGATTCTGGAGGTCATTAGTAATGTAATAACACTAATACTTAAACGGTAAGGCGTTTTAGAATGACAAAAACAACATTTCAGATGGTTTATAATGTGCAGCCTGCTGGTTTGTCCATTTACACACATTTTTATCATCACATGATCTTATTCATTCATTCATTCATTCATTTTCTTTTCGGCTTAGTCCTTTTATTAATCCGGGGTTGCCACAGTGGAATAAACCGCCAACTTATCCAGCACAATTTTACGTAGGGGATGCCATTCCAGCCGCAACCCATCTCTGGGAAGCATCCACACACTCATTTACACTCATACACTACGGATAATTTAGCCTACCCAATTCACCTGTACCGCATGTCTTTGGACTGTGAGGGAAAACCGGAGCACCTGGAGGAAACCCACGCGAATGCAGGGAGAACAAGCAAACTCCACACAGAAATGCCAACTGACCCATCCGAGGTTGGAACCAGCGATCTTCTTGCTGTAAGGCGACAGCACTACCTACTGCGCCGCCCATCACATGATCTGTTATAACAAAATCACATGACTTTTTTTATGCGCATACTGGAATTTGTTCGGTAAAAGTGTTTCCATCATAGTTTATGCGCATCTTTTCTAATCAAATAAAAAGTTTATCCTACTCAGTTATGTGCATATGTTTTGTATGCGCATTTTCAAAATTTATGCACATCATGTAGTTTCCATCAACCGGTTTATGCGCATCTCCAAAATTCGCATAAAAATAGGTGGATGGAAACATAGCTACTGACATCCTTCATAAGCCCATTTCAGTCAGATAATAATTCCTGCTTTCAGATCCACTTAACTGGCAGGTGACAGTCAAATCTAGCAGATCTGTGCTGTCTGAAAAAAAGGTGGACACTTTCTGAAAATAAATTACTTAAAAATTGACTGAAACTGAGTTCCATATAAAAACTAAATTGTTCTTTTCTTTTTATTATTAACTACTAAAATATTAAATTTATTTTTATAAGCAGCTTTTTGGTTTTGAGTATAAAGAAGGATTTATTTTATTTGCTGCTAAGCAGAAACCAGAAGTATAGCTTTATATCACTGTTCAAAGTAAAAAAAAAAAAAAAAGAAGAAGAAGAAGAGAGATCATGCTTTTATGATGTTAGTTTTAATACATTAAAAAGATTTTAATCAGAGAAATGCTATGGCTTTTTTCTTTTTTTTGCTGTATCGAAAACATACCGAACCGTGACACCACTGTGTCGTATCGAACTGAA
>CAIGQZ010001464.1:2739653-2752533 GCA_903798205.1 Danio tinwini | reverse complement strand
GTCATTGAGGCCTCCTGTGCGCTTTCATGTGGCTAGTGATTATCCAGTGATTGCAGATTGTTGATGTATTTATACTTTTATATTTATAAACAAAATAAAAAATATCTTATAAATAAAATATCTTTTGGGTAAATATTTATTTTGCCAGCTTTGAAAGCCAAAAATCTTGCAATCGCTGGATAATCACTAGCCACATGAAAGCGCACAGGAGGCCTCAATGACCTTAATTCAAGTGACAAAATGAAAGAGTCAGATTACTTCATGGCTCATTCCCCAATGAGAAAACTGTACAATTCAAGGCACATTTTACAGAAGTACTGTAATAAGTCAGTCTGCATAATGGCAACATGCTGATGATGTATACTGTCTGCATGAACAGTGTGGAGACATATGCAAGCCCATATGTTGCCAGGCAGGTAGGATACCCTATGATATTAAGAGCTGCAAAATACTGCACCTGCTGCAGCCATGGTACTGCAGCAAAATTCATTAATTATTATTCCAGAATGAGAGAACAGTCCCTAAACATGTTGACCTAGAAAATACCAACATAACTACAGAAGAGTCAAGATTTAAATAAGAAAAATTATTGAAACATTTTGATCATTTTTAGGTGAGATGCTAATGGTCTAATGCAATAACAATTTATGCTAAGTTAAGCTAAAAGTGCTCTCACCAGACCCGGAGATCAGTTGAATAGAATCAAAAATGGTAAAATGCTGTAAAAACGTAAAGTGAAGTGTTCCTTTAAAAATTGAGTAAGCAGTAGTATACCAATTATGTAAGCTGACATATTTAACTGCTGTATGTAATCCAAGTTATCTGCATGAAATAAAACACGCTTGTGATTAAACGTCTCAGTTTCAGGTCAACGATTTCAGCACAATGTGGTTTGTCCAAAGATATTGTAAGTAGTATCCCTAGCTGCATGTAATACTTACACTGATAGAAGAACCACAGCGATTAATGTCCACTCTGGGTTTTTGTGAATGATGTTTGTGTTCGTAAATCTGAAAAAAAGGACAATTCAGACTCCATTAGCGAAAATGAAGTCACATCTTTTAATCATCAGAAACATGCTGTTACTTACATAACACCATTAATGACATGCAAGCAAGCCAAACATTTCTGAAGCACACACATTTAAATTGGTCCCAAAAGAGAGATACGTGAATATTTGTGTCCTGCATTTCTCACATACATTTTCAGTTCTGCTTTACATCAAATTCTTAAAGCTTGGGGCTCTATTTTAACGGTCTAGGTGCAAAGTCCAAAGTGCATGGTGCAAAAGCATTAAGGGCATGTCCAATAAGAGTCTCATCTTCCATTCCCTTTAAGGCTGTACTCACACTATGTACAGTTGCCTTGAACCAGGCCAAAGCACGCTTGTCCCCCTTCCGTCTCTCCCGATGGCCCGCACTCACATTACATTCAGGCGCTTACCTCATCGATGATGCGCTGCTCAGTAAGCGCTCTCGTTCAGCACAGTGGACATTTCTTTAGTTATTTCGTTTAAGTCGTTTGATATGCGGTGACACACAGTCTAATATTTCGCCGAACAGATCAGCCACTTTTGGCGCTCATAAACCATGGCGCCATGGCTCATTTGCCATCTACATAGTGGACTTTGTAAGAGGAAAACCTGAACGCTTCACTAACGAGAAAACAGTTAAACAGACTATCTGTGGAAGGATAAAGAATGAGCCTCCTCCATTCGTACTCTTTACTTTCTCTTTACTTTACTTTTACTCTTTACCTTACTCCTTTACTTTCATGGAGTAAGAAAACGGTTTGTACGCATTGCACTGACCCATTAGCCTACATATTTAATTTCATTTGAAAAGCGAAAAGATTTGTTTCAAAACTATTTTTAAATTCAGTTCTAATTTCCAGCAAACAAATAAATGAACAATAATAACGACGTGTGGTCAAAAAAACGGAGTTATATCCAGATACGTCCTATTCTTATGCCCCATATGGTGATGCATACGTACGTCTCCAAAACACGATAGGTGGACAAATCAAAACTCTATTTCAGTTCCTCAAAATAGCAACATGCCAACAATGCGCCTTAACCAAGCGGCAACCTCCCGATCTCCCTCATAAAGCTAATATGGAAGCAACTGAATCTGCAATTCATTGAAATTCTCCTAGTCCTGGCTCCATATTACAGCAAAGTTCTATTAAGCTCACTGTTAAAATGGCCAACTTTACAGCAGAAAAAAAGGTGTTTACAGCCTGGTACAAAGAAAGACTTTGGTTCATATAGTTAATGTTACCCTTCATGACAACTGTGAGGGGGGTGAATTTTTTTTGTAACTCATCCGTTTCCTTTACATCAAGTTATATAAAGTCTGCATAATTAAGGGCGTGGCCACTTGAGTGACAGCTAGGTCTCGCTGCTCGCCCCCACTTCACCTCAGCTGATTCCGGCTGATTAACCACTGAACTCGCCATATACATCATGTTTTTAGTTTTTTATGTGGCTTTACACAGTCAGTTGCCTTTTGAAATTATTTCCTACAACTATCAGATAATATGGCATGCTGTGTGCACTTACTGTAATTGTGCTCACAAAACCATTCAGGTGGCCTCCATTTCCCAGGTGAGTGAAGTTTCATACTTATACCATCTCTATAAATGTATTTGTTTTATTTAAAATAAATATTTATAGCAAACGTTGTTGAGTGACAGAAACTAAAACACACTTATGTTTGTGTTTCTTGTTTGGTGTTTATAATTTGTCGCTCTAGTGGTTACCAATTTATATTATTTTCAAACGAAATGCTAAAATGTGATTCATTACAAAATTTCACTTTATTTTTGTTTATTTTCTCGCTCAACAATGTAATTTTTAACACTGCGTGGCTTATTTTCTGAAAAATACAGATAAACTCCATATAATTGTGAGTGTGCATAGTTGTCAGTCAGAAAGCCCTTAACTATTTGTGCATTTGTGTAATAGTAAGTTCACACAGTTTTAATAGAGGCGTGTTTTTGAAGCCACTCAGATTTAGTGGCCCTCAACAGCACAGACAGAATTCCCGGAAGCAGGTTCAATCTGAGGGTGAAGTGACCCTTCAGAAGGATGGTAAATCATCTTCATAGAGTGACACACTACTTCCTGTTGACAACACCTCTATGACCAATCACAATTTATGGTCCGTGAAACTCAAAACTGTACGGTCATGTCTGATAGACAGACATAAACACTGATTTAACCACCACACACTAATACTCAAATGTCTGACAATGTTGTAATATTTTTACACATAATATTGAATATATCATAATATTTTTGTATAGTTATGTTTTTATTATAATATTACATAATATTGTGATATATTTATTTAAATGCCTATGCTCACAGAGGCTGTTTTTTTCCATTCATTTATTTTCTTTTCAGCTTAGTCCCTTTATTAATCAGGGGTCGCCACATCAGAGTGAACCGCCAACTTATCCAGCATATGTTATTACGCAGCGTATACCCTTCCAGCCGCAACCTAGCACTGGGAAACACTCATACACTAAGGACAATTTAGTTTACCCAATTCACCTATAGTGCATGTCTTTGGACAGTGGTGGAAACCGGAGCACCTGGAGGAAACCCACAAGAACACGGGGAGAACATGCAAGGCTGCATTTATTAGATTATAAATAATAACGTTGTGAAATTTTATAACAATTTAAACTTACAATGTTTTATTTGATTACATTTTAAATGCATTTATTAATATTCAGAAAACATCCTAATATACTGATTTGTTGTTCAATTGTGCTGTATTAGTATATTTATTATTAAGGATTAGATATTTATGCTGCCTAATATTTTTCTTTATATTTCTTTTTCAGAATTCTTCAATGAATGGAGTTCATAAATGTTTATATTTGAAACAAATATTCTGTAACATTATACACTTTCTGTTTTGAGTACAAAAACTGTTTGTTAGTTCCCGTTTACTACAAAAACTACCTCATAGAACCATTACTATAATTATATACAGTACAAATAGCTGTCACTTTAACAATCAAGGCTCATTGGACTGCAATCTTCACTTATTTGCATTCTACCTGCCATGTGCCTTTATTTGTATATGGTATTTTTGTATCTTCCAATCTTTTGCTCATAATTTTCATAAAAAATATTTGTATTTATTGTGCATTTACATTTCTCTTATAGTGTTTTGTTATTTGTGTGTATGTAATTGTGATTAACCGTGTATTTCTGTACATGTGGCAGAACTGACTATAAAGCTGACTTTGATCAACTTAATGGGTCAACATGGTAAAATTCAAGCAATAATAAAAATATTATTGATATTAAACTTTCAAAGTGTGAGCAATGCTGACAAAAATACCTCCTAGGGTGCAACAACTGAGCCTTTTTAGAACAGTACTCACCTATCTACTTTGTAAAAAATGCTTTAGTGGACACGTGCTCTCGCTGTTTTGGTGGAGTTTTTCACTAATGATAATCTTTTGTGTGTTTTTTTGTGCTGGGAATGCAAAAATTATTTGTTGTACTCCAAGTTAACCTGACTATGACAACTTCCGGAAATGTGAAAAGGGTCTATATCACAGTGTCAATATAGCTGGCTTCTAATCGGTTTTATCCCATAATGAATGTTTTTGCATTCTCAAGACGCAGTATTACCAGTTTTGCAAAGTAAATGACACATACTTGATGATGTCAGCTTAAACGTAATGAAAATGACAATTGTATTATTATAGGTGATATTGTACACCTCTGCAATAGTGTGTGTGTGTGCTTCCTCCTTTGTAAATGTGGTAGAACTTTATTTTACATTTTCTCTTTTGCCTATATAGTAATTGCAATACGTAAGTAATAACTAACCCTGAACCTGCACCCTAATGGTTCAAGTTTAGAAATTTTGGTTGGGGGAGCTGGGGGAGTGAATAATCATCACTCTCTTCCCCCCTCAGTACCATGACCAAAACAAATTCTGAGTATGAGTTACAAAGTGCAACTAAAAATGTGCAAAAGTTTTTACTCCATTGTTCAATGCGAGTTACCTGAATGTCCGGACCAAATTATTTACATCATTGATGACATCACTCATTGTTAGACGAAGGGGTCCGATGATGTCTCTCAAGCTTTGGAAAGACAAAGAGAGCAAATGTTAATTTTGAAAGTCTGGAAGAGTAATACTCAGCGTTCCCTCTACAAACCAAATATCAATTTCTCTGATTTTCACTGACTAAAATGCTGAATTTCCATGACCCGTTCAACTTATTTTTGGCTCATTACAACTCAGATGTGTTAAGGCTTTCGGTCTCATTCACTTTCATAATTTTTTTTAGCATAACAAAACAACTTATGCTGCTTGATGTTGTAAACTGTAATTATTTTAATACATTGTTTTAATACATTTTATTGCTGGTTATGGACAAGTGGGGAAGGCACAGTATAAAATGGCACGGAAACCAATAGTCAAAACATGATCCGACATGAAAAGTGGATTTTTAAACCATACTACAGTAAAATGTATTATACTGTATATACGTTATGGCATTTTACAACTCCTTGTTAATGAATGCTCCAGCATACTGTAACATTAACTATGTAGCTCATAAACTGTACTAAATACTGTAGTAGACTTTAGTTTTTACTGCTGTAACTGGTGTATTGTAGTAATTTATACTCCATATACTCTAAACATTTGTTTAAATTACTATAGTTGTTCTATTACAGCAGCATCTGTAGAATTATTAGAAACAGATTAATTCAAAGTACTTTATTACAATATAGCTCAAAAACACCAGTATTTTACATGTGGCAAACAATGATAAAAACAATTAAGAAAAATGTCATTGATGAATGAAAAGTCAAATTTAAAATGACACAAATCGTGTAAAAATATCAAATTATCTTACATTCAGAGTCTGGAACAGACATTTTGAAATTCCACAATATTCCAGGAATTCCATGACTTGTGGGAAAGCTGAATAGTATTTTTGGCTCTCTTTCCAGATAGCTTTAAACAAAACTTCAACCCTTTATACAGTTTTAACACAAGTTGAGAGGATTAAATAACCTTATTATTGTACTCAAACAATGAATACAGTTTTCTGAAGCACTGATCCAAAATCAGGTAAAAAACTGACCTGTGGCTGAGCTTCTCCACAACAATGCGTTTCTGAATCTGGTGCTGTGCGTGAGAGTCAACCAAAGGCAGAGGGGGATCATTTCCACTGTCCTAAAGAAATACGAGGGGGAAAAGAGTGTACATGTCAGTCAAGAAATGCAACCTGAGGTCTTTAATGACAGATGCTGACAGTTTGTAGACTTGTTTCTCATTTTAGCATCAAACTTGTTTGAATTGAGCACCCACTACAGGACAGACAGCGTAACAGCAAGTCTAAAGTAGACGTTAGATATTAGGAAAACAAACAAAACAAACAAAAAGAGATAAAATAGGAAATCAAGTGCAACTATTCTAAAATACATCTACCAAATAACACACCTGTTAAGTTAAAATGATAAAACTACTGCACAAAAATAAAAAGAATGCATTTGAAAACGTGGTTGTCAAACATTAATGGATTGTGTTCAGAATTAAAGGATAGTTCACCCAAAACTAAAAATGTCGTCATCAAATACTCACCCTCAATTTTATTTGTTCTCTTTAACACACTGGACGATATTTTGAAGAAAGCAGGAAACTGGTAAACGTTGACTTCCATACTGTTAGTTTTTTCTACTATTTCTTCAAAATATCTTCTTTTGTGTTCAACAGAAAAAACTCATAATGGTTTAAAACCACTCGATAGATGATGAGAAAGTTTTCATTTAAAGTATCAATTTAATGTGATGAACTACACATGAGGGAAATCAACTCCTAATAAAAACAACTGCGACATTAGTTTGTTAAAAGTCACAGCAAATACGACACAAGTTAGTTCAGAAAAAACACCAAAGCAGGATCTTTTAGACAGTATATAGACACTGATAAGGGATTTTATTTTCAATGCCAGTGTTAGTCTTTAAATTAATATAAAAACTTAATCACTATACATTTGTTAAGATTGTGTAGTGACAAATAAAGTACTGTTCAAAATTTGGGGTGCAAGTAATGGTTCATTTGTAAGCTGCTTTAGATAAAAGCATATACCAAATGACTAAATGTAAATGCATGTATAAAATAGTAAATGTTTTTATATTTATATTTAAAATTTCTATTTAATTATACTTTTTATTTAAATTTAGTCCTGCAATTTAAATCTGAATTTCCAGCATCATTACTCCAGTCTTTAGTGTTCACTGCTCAATTAACTTTTCTTATTCTTATTAATGTTGAAATAATAAGGGACAATATTTATCATGAAAAATAGAGGGGACAGAGCTTTCTCTGTGGCGGGTCCTGAGATTAGAATGACTCACTATCCATTTTTAAATCACTTCTAAAAATCTACTTATTTAGCTTGGCTTTTTAATATTATTTTAACAGTCCTTTCTACTGCTTCATTTTTTATTTATTTATTCAGTCGTTTCTCTTGGCTTATTTTTGATTTTATATTCTCTTTTTATTTTACTCTGGCTTATGTACAGATGCGCTATAAATAAATTAACTTGAACTTGAATCTATGATAATAGCTGACAATACACTTAAAATAAACGCCACTCACTTAAAATAAAACAAAACCATGCGCAAAAGCTTTTACTGTCTGAGGAAGCTTTGTAGATTATGCGGTTCTAGTGACCCTACAAGTCAAGTTGCTAAAGCAAAAAAGTACACCTTTATGGGTCTTTTTTATATCAGATATGAAATAGCTCAGTAATATCAAAAATAGCTTCAAACAAGGTGGAACATTTGGCAATCAATGATGTGGTGTTTTGTTCCTGAATGAATCTTGTTTTGGGTCACTTGAGCAGTGGCGCCCCCAGCAAATCTTGGGGTAGCACACAAAAAACTAATGAATTCAGTGTAATGTTATACTTTTGTTTCTGGTAAATTAAATAACGTGGTTTTAATTAATTTCATTAATTTTCTTAATCTTAAAATATTGCAATTTCTTGAAATAGTTAAGCAAGTACATATGCAAACCAAATAAAAATCAATATTTAGTTTAAAAACACTTTTCATGTCAGTTATTTTTCACATAACTAATACTAAGCTACAATATTATTAATACAGCTTTTTTATTGATGTACCCTTTTGTAAAATACATGCACAAAATCATTGAGATTTCTGGCCTTTTGTAAGTCAACCAGCAAAAAAAATTGAGGTGCTGAATAAGCTAAATTCTGAAAAGCTGATTTCAAAATGCATTTATTTATTAATTCTTTTGGATTTGTCATTTTAAAGTCTAATAAACAGTGTACAATCTTGTGAACCCAAAATTGTGTTTTGTCTTTTGTCGTCGAACAATACCAAACAACTTGTGTTATAAGAACTTTACCCTTAATTTAAAAAAAAAAGATGTGTAGTAATCAAATGCGAACGTTCTGTAGAAAAGCGAAAACATTAAACAATGCAAACCAAAATGACCTAATTCCGAGCCCTGTTAAGTAATGTTAACATGTTGAGTATTTAACTAGAAAAGTTAACAGAGAACGTAGAACAGTATGACATACATACGATGCCGTCTGTTGAAGGCGTGCGCGTGCTGTCAACAACTATCGGGGAGGGGAAGGGGCAGTGAATCAGCTAAGTGAGCGGCACCAATCAATCCACAATAATTTAGTGGCTGCTATTTATTTATTTATTGAAATATTGTGAATTTACGCAAGTACATTTAAATTAATAATAGCAACAGCAAAACCATATTTGGGTGACCAAAGAACTGGCCAGAGTTTACGCAGGGGTGGTCGTGGCCCCTGCAAGTGAGTCAACAATAGAGCAGTGGCGAAAAAATTAATAAAAATAAATAAAAAATAGATTTGCATTGATTCTGAGGTTTTCAAAATGAATTAGCTATTTTCTCTTGAATAGAATAAATATTTTCTTAAATTGATCTTTATTATTAATTATTTTGGTATTGCGTGCAAACAGAGTATGGCTGTTATCAGCTGTGCCCACAATTTGCTGAATCATTTTTCATTTGTATGAAAGTCTCAATCAATTCATTACTTATTTAATACAAATTACAGCTGGTTTTAATGTTATAGTTATCCATTGTAGGGCTGCACAATATATCGTTACAGCATTAACATCGTAATGTGATCATTTGCAATGTTGAATTTGTACTATAACTTATCATTTGCATGTGTTTTGATGTGTGTGATTGTATAACGATTTTAAAAACATTTAGGTATAAGAAATTGTACCATTTGTGACCTTAAGTATGATTAATTTTATTGAATTATTTTTATCATTCAGTTACTATACTTGAATACTGTTTGACTCAGGAAACAATAAAACACTATTTCAATTGTAGACTTTATTTTATTTATAGATTGTTGTGCATGAAAATGCTCATGCAAAAAGCAGAAATGCACTGCAAATAGCACAATGAAAATCTGTCAGGGGATCCTAAAAAGTTTATAGATTGTTTATTAGATTTTATGTACAGTAGATGCAAATAGTTAACATTAATTCATCAATCTCTGGCTAAACACGTGCATGAAAATAATCACAACAAGCAAATATAGAAACGCACTGCAAGTAGCACAGACCACAACGAAAATGTGTTGGGGGACCACAAACATTTCAAAGATTGTTTCTTAGACTTTAATGGAGATGCACTCTCACTGCAAAATCATCCCAATTGATCTAACATTATAAATTCTTTTCAAATAGAGAAATGAAGTCATAATAAAATAAAATTGTATTCATAACGCAATATATCACAAAATAAATTATTTAAATAAATAAAAATTAGAAAAAATAATCAATCGCAATGGAAGATTTTTCCAATATCCTGCAGACCTAACTATACTGTTTAATTGTTATAATTTTAAAATAAAAATCATGTTGTATCGCTGTCAGACACCCTTAAGTTGTCAAATTATGTTAAAATAACTAAATATTTTTTTAGGATTCTTTCACAAATAGTAAATTAAGAACATTTTACTGTCACTTTTGATCAATTTAATGCATGTTTGCTGAATTAAAGTTTTTTAAAAAATTATAAAAATACACCAGACTTGGTACTGTAATATGTTGTATGACATTTTCAAAATGTAAAAACAAAAAAAAAAGTTTCAGCTCTTACCTGTGCGTGTTTAGTCTCTTCCGCCAGAACACACACTCCTTTGTAAAACTCCTTCACTCTCAGCTCCAGCATCTCCGTCTCTTTCCTCAGAGTCTCCACATCAGGAACTGGAGCACTGCGTCTGGAAGATCCTCCATCAGCCAGTCTCAAGCCCACCTCAGCCTCATCCAGGTCATCTTCATCCAGCTCCTCCTCTTTCTCTTCCCGTGCTCCTGCTGTAGACAGTTGCATTCCTGATGTATAATCCGGACCGTAAAGAAACATCATGGTTTCCTCAGTTCTCCACTCCATAAAGGCTTGTCGCAGATGCTCCAGAAAACACTGACTGATGGCTGTAGGAGCCGTTTTAGGTTTATGATGATCCTTCAACAGACCTTTGAGGCCTGCAGCTGACCTTTTACTCATTCCCACCTGAGTGATGTTCAGACCACTAGCCACAGGAACAGGAATGTCAATTTCAGGCTGTGAAGAGCTTGTGTTTTCAGCTTGCTGTTGGGTTGATTTGTCCTGATATAAAAGCTCTAAAGTCCCTTTAATTTCAATTTCAGAGGTGTTTTTTTCCAGTTGAGGACAGACGCTTGTGTTGCTTTGTGGTTGAGCAGCTTGTAAAGATTCACTTTCATCTTTATTTTCTGCATTGAGTCTTTGATTTTGTTCTGGATGTGAATATTCAGCAGCATCTTCACTCACTTCGTCTCTCTTTGGCAGTTTTCCCCAGTGAACTTGTTTGCGCTGATTGGACACCACACTGGAGACAAAGTCTTGTTCGGCGTCGCTGTTTTCACTCTGGATGATGTCCTTGTTAGACTCGGGAATGTCCTCGATGGGATTGTCGATGTCTGCTTCTGTTACAGGCTTGTCTATCAGCTTTATCTCCTGTCCTGAGCTGCCTCTATGGACCGGTGAGAAATAAAATGCTAGTTAATTTACAGAAGTATAATAACTTTTCTTTTTTTAAATAATCCATCGTGAAACATCTTTAATTAAATAATAATTTTTTCAAAGAGAAACAGCATGTACATACCCATCTCCTTGTTTCATCAGCTTAATCTCAGGTGGACTTTTTGGAAAGAGAAAGAAGGAAAACAAAAACAACAAAAAAATGCATTCAAACATTTGGGGTCAATAAGGTTTTCTTAAAAAAAAAATACAAAGGCTGTTTAACAACAATCCATTAAATTGCTTAGTAAAGTCCTTTATAAAATGTTAAGATTGCTATTTTAACCCTTTTGTACTGTTGGGGATGTTTTCATCCACTCTGGGGTGATTTTGAGTCTTAATTTGGCCATAACTTTTTCTGTGTTTCAGCTAGAAGAATGATTTTGGGGGACAAATTATATTTTGATACATTTTGGGAAATTGATTTGTAATAAAAAAAAAAAAACCAACAACAACAAAACACTATACACTCTGGGCAAATGTACTACCCGTTTGTTATGTTAGGGATGAAACTGAATTAAACTGCTGTAAAAAAAAATATTTCAACTTTTTTTTTGCATAAATCTGTTAATCAACCTTAGTCCTCATCAAAACTACTAAATTGTTTAGAAGAAATCACAGGATTTTAACTCTTTAATTGCCAAATACATAAATGTCACCGTTTTGATAAAAAAAAAAACTCACACAAAAAGACGAATTTTCAATATGAAAAGTAATTTTAATAGTACTTGTGAATTGGATTTTTTTTTCTTTTATTAAAGTCTTGGACATGTGAAACTGCCTTTCATGAATTGTTTCAGAATGAATTTCTTTTTTCTCCCGAATTTTCTGTTGGTGGCTGTTTTTGCCCCATTCACTTCCATTATAACCACATTTTTTGTTATTACAAAGCCAAGACATCATATAATCATGCATTTATGATTTTTTGTGGTTTTCCTGGTTGGGAGAAAGTAAAATTTGTAATTGTTACTGTTGATTATCAGTTGGCACCATTAACCCTTTAGATAAAAGCTAAAAAACTAAGAAAAAACTAAGAAAAAGCTTAGTTTCTAGATTTTAAATGGAGTATAACAGCAAATTAAAGTGTGTGAGAGTGACCTTTATGCATTTGATGTGTCTGAAAAAAACTAAATATACATCTCAGCTCTCAGAACTACATGGAGTAAATAAAAACAAGGACTTTGTATTTATGCAGCATCAAATAGGATTATAAAGGAAGGCAATGGGGCAAAAACAGCCACCAACAGTAAATTGGGGGGGGGGGGAGAAATGAAAATCTAAAAATGCATCAAAGCCAAAGCCAATCATTCACATGTCCAAGACTGAGATAAATGGATAAAATAAATCCAGTCTACAATCACTTTTTATATTGAAAATATGTCATTTTGTGTTATTTTTTCACCAAATCAGTGAAATTTGTCAATTAAAGAGTTAAAATGCTGTAATTTCTAAACAATTTAGTCGTTTTGATCAGGACTGAGGTTGATTAACAGATTTATGCAAACAAATTGAAAAAAATATTTATCTGATGGATTTTTACAGCAGTTTAATTTAGTGGATGTTTTCATCCCTAACATAACAAAAGGGTAGTAAATTTAAACAGTTCACAAGGGTTAAATAATCATGAAAAATATAAAATCATATATTCCTCTAAAATATTAAAAATAATGCAAAAACATTATATATATATATATATATATATATATATATAGATATATAAAGAGAGAGAGAGAGAGAGAGAGAGAGAGAGAGAGAGAGAGAGAGA
>CAIGQZ010001464.1:2711403-2721892 GCA_903798205.1 Danio tinwini | reverse complement strand
GATAGATAGATAGATAGATAGATAGATAGATAGATAGATAGATAGATGCATACATACATACATACATACATACATACATACATACATACATACATACATACATGCATACATACATGCATACATACATACATACATACATACATACATACATACATGCATGCATGCATGCATACATACATACATGCATACATACATACAAGGGGTGAAACGGATCACTGTTAATCCGTGATCCGTACAGATCACACTGTTCGGAACGCACGTGACCCTCGGATTAATAATTTATTTTGAACTTGTCAGTTAATCCAACATTTATAACCACTGCAGAGAGATTGCCTCCTGCATCATTCAAATCACGTGCATGAAAGCATTTTGGCTTCCTTGTAAGATATAATAATGACGGGAAAAGTTGTGGTGGGACCTTCCTAAATGCTTTCTTCTGCTATTAATTTAATGTGTTTTCTGTCACTGCTTGTTTAGCCTGCATTAATGCATTCAGTGTAAAGCTGCACAATTCAACATTAAAAGATTGTGCATTTGCATATGTTTATTAATCCTTCAAAGTGCTGCATTCAAATCTGCATTGAGAGATATTCCGTTTTTGCACTTTTTCAGTAAGTTACAAACAATTAAATAACACAGAAGTACTGGGAGAACAGTTTATAGTTCAGATATAAACACTGATGTTTATTGTAAAGATGTGACGCTGATAAAAGCAATTACATTGTGTAACCAACAGATGGCGAAAAACAACCATTAAAATTATGCCACTGAATAGGTTTTCAAAAATAATACACCTACAGTATAATAAAACATGAAGTTTTATGTGTGAATTGTTGAATCATTAATTAAAGATAAATATGATCTGTTGTACAAGATGTTAGATTTCTATATTTAGTATTATCAGCAACAATAGCAAAGATCATATTTCATATTAAATACTTTCTTCAGCTGGTTCTTTCTTGATTTTTATTTTTATTAGCATTACAGGTTCTAATTTCTGTTTGTTAAAAGCAATGTTTTTTGCAGTAATAATTTTATAGAAATGGAAAGCAAATGACATTTGTCTCCACACTTTTTTGCTGATCTGAAAAATGGTCCGATCCGTGACTAAAAAATCGTAGTGTGATCCTAACTGCAAATTTGTGATCCGTTACACCACTAATACATACATACATACATACATACATACATACTTACATACATACTTACATACATACATACTTTATTTGTCTCCAGCAGTATCCACAAATAGGTATACGGTCTCTTATAACCATTTAGGTGTGAACATGTCATGGAAGCAGCTTTACAGAAAACAATTCATTCATTTTACTTCAGCTTAGGCTATGTATAATATACAGGAGCACTTGTGCATCCTCCTCTGCTTGTAAACTCATAAACAAACACGTGCAAATGATCAGTTTATGAGATCGGCCAGATTGGCGAGTACTTATCGAGGCATAAAATGTCATTATCAGCCGATATCGATTTTGACCGATCGATCGGAACATCCCTAATTTATACACATCTGAGTACATATACTTATATAAACATGCATATTCAGTGATATACATTAATCACATACATACTGTACATTCATTGTAAAAAAGTCCTATAGTGCGATTTCCTGTATAAAAGTAAACCCTGAACGGGGGTGTAACAAGTGCAATATGTGCTATGTTAGTTATACAGTCTAAAAACAGAGGAAGAGAGAAGGAAGTGTCAGCATTAACTTCTCCCAACCCATGTTATTAATTTTTAAAAAAATTAAAAAGTCTATGGCAAGGGGCAACAATGACCTCCTTAGTTTCCAATTGAGCTGGTCAGTGACAGCAGTCTGTCACTGAAACTGCTTCTCTGTTTAAAGAGGATGCTGTATAATGGGTGTAGCAGGTATTTATAATTCATAAAGCCTTTTAGAATGCAGTTAGAATGACTCAATGATTCTTGAGGTATGAAAGCATGTACCTGTACATGTACCTGTTAGATTTTTTTTATGCTTATAAGACATGATATATTTCAGCAGTATCATATTAGGAAGAACCATTTCGCTATATTAGTACTGAAAATATAATGCTGTTTTTATTTAACAATTCAACAAATGAGAAATTAATAGATAGATATTGCCTGTTTTGCTAACAATATTTTTGGTGTACGTCTCAGAGAAACACTGCAGTTTTACATTCCTGTATAAATCTGAATTAATTTGTTTGAAGTTGATCAGTCAGTTGTTTAAATGAATTACTTAAATGACAGAGTCAGTGAATCACTTATTAACCCATTTATAGGACACTTATTGAAATATGCATTGGACAAGCCCTGACTGTGTTACTGTGGTTATAACAAACATATGAACTTTTATGATTTAAAATAAAAGTTATATTGTAATCAATGGCAATGAAGTTATTGCAGTTTATTGTGTTCTTCAGCTTCACCCGATACATTTTAAGACAGGCTGTATTCGAAATCAAATATATCATTACTATTAAACAGAACAATGGTTCATGTCTAATTTTTTTGTTTTGTGACAAGTAGCTCTTCAATAAGCAAGATAAAGTACATCCAGGTGGGTTTTTTTTTGCAGAATAAAGCCCTCAGTCTTATACAACAGACCTGTAAAGTGATGATGCCAACCATCCGAGGACTTCAAAGACAACACATACACTTAATACACTGCATTGAACATGTACATATAGACATGTACATATAGACTATAACTGCAGGTTAACTAAGTTTATATATAATAACTTTAACTGTTAAAAGCTATTAGTTACTAGTTAATTAAAGTTATTAGTAACTAATGAAGTTATAGTTACTAATAATCTTAACTTTTTTATTTTGATTGTCATGCAATAGTGTGCACCTTTTGTAAAGCTGCTTAGAAACAATAATTATTGTGAAAAGTGCTATACAAATAAACTTGAATTGAATTAAGGATGGAACACTAACCATATTTGAATAAGCCTGTCAGACGCTATTCTGCGATAACAGCCACCTGGATGTTCTTTATCCCTTACTTATATGATTCTGTCATCTTGTGGTCAGACGTAGACACTCCATAGGCTACCAAACTTTTACAGTGCATTATGAGTATTCTGTAGCCATTGAGTGTACATTGATTGTACCCTCATTATTACAGTGCAATGTGGGATTGATTGAGTGAACTTACACTTACTTACACTATGGTTTCGGACACTACTAATAGTGCACTGCTTCTCAAACAGTGCACTATTTAAGGGTACAGGCGTTAATTTCACAAACAGTCAAGGACAACCTACTGATAGATTTTGTGTCATATTTTTTTTACCATGACAGCTCTAAACCAACCAGGATAAAAGCACAAAAACACACTTAGAAAAAAATAAAGTTTGGTTATAGAATAAAGTTTAACAAAATACAGATTTTATAAATATACTTTCTATAGAAGAAAAAAATATAGAAATACTGTGAAAAATTCCTTGCTCTGATAAGCATCATTTGGAAAATATTTGAAAAAGAAAAAAAAATGACAGGATGGCTAATAATTTTGTCTTCAGCTGTATATATCGCATACCTCTAAGTCATATAGATCATGGATTGCCTGGTGGTGAGAAAATAATCAGGATGTATTTATAAACTGACTCATTTGTGACATTTTTGGAGTTTTAAATGGATCCTAAACTTAAGGTACTGTATATTTGTTTGTCCCATCATCTCAGTGCTGCTGCGTCTGGGCATGAAGAAGGCCTCGTCTGTGGGTATGGCTCTCTCCACGCTGCTTGCGCAGGTCTCCAGACTGCCAGTGCCTGTCACAGCAGAGCAGGAGGAGGACGATGTTTTCGGCCTGTGCTGCTGCTGCTCTGCTCTTCTACAGTTTGTAAAGCCCTTTGTCGAGGAAATCAAGGAGGTTGTCAAGGATAACAACAGAATATCCAAAGACAACGAGCTCAGAGTGGAACTGCTCAAGTTGTAGGTGCCCATGTCTAGATAAGGGGTGCTCAATCCTGTTCCTGGAGATCTAACTTGCTGCAGAGCTCAGCTCCAACCCTGATCAAACACAACTAAACCAACTAAGTAGGATCTGAAGGAGCACTTGGTAATTAAAGACAGGTGTGTTTGATCAAGTTTGCAGCTTACCTCTGCAGGAAGATAGATCTCCAGGAATGGTATTTTTGGTCCTAAAAATGTACATTTTTCTGTTTATTTGCTCATTCTTCTCTTGTTCCAAACCTGTTTGAGTTTTTTCTTTCTTTTGTTGAACACAAAGGAAGATATACTGAAGAATGTTGAAAAACAGATATTCCACAAACTTCCATGGTATTCCATATGTAGTTTTGCTCCTACAATGGATGTCAGCAGCTGTTTTTTTTTCAGAATAACATTCTTTAGAATATCAGAATATCTTCCTCACATTCCCTTTAAGAGTCAGTTGCGTTGCGCCATGGCACAGTTGCTATTTACATGGCAGGCTTTGTAAGTGGAAAAACTGAACGCTTCACTTGCAAGAGAACAGTTAAACAGACCATCTGCAGCGAGAATAAAGAACAAGGCTCCTCCATTCGGCCTCTTTACTTTCTCTTCTCTTTACTTCACTTTTATTCCTTACTTTACTCCTTTACTGTGGTTGTACGCACTCCATTGAAGACATCCATTAGCTTACATATTTAATTTAGTTTGTTAAGCGCAAAGATTTGTTTTAAAACTATTTCTAAATTTAGTTTTAATTTCCAGCAAACAAATAAATGAACAATAATAACGAAGTGTGGTCAAAAAAACACACTTCCTATTCTTATGCCCCATATGGTGATGCATACGTCTCTAAAACCGATAGCTGGACAAATCTAAACTTAATGCCTCATTCAGACTAGCAGCAACTTTGTAGCTACCTGTCGCTCTGGGTGACCTGTTACAGGTCTGTGTAGGTATATATACAGCACGAATACAACCGGCCTCTAAGTGAGCTGAGAGAGGGTCACGTGAGCTGTACTGGTGCTCCTATTGGCTGTCGCTCAAGAAAGTCACTCTTCATTTGCATAAAGTTGAAGGATTCTCAACTTTGCCCCATCGCTCGACATGCCCATCTGAACGCCAACGGTCGCTGTCGCTCGTGTAGACGGAGGTCGCCGGAAGTCTATCGCGCTGTGTTGAAATGAATGGTTGCTTGGCGTTTTGCCGCTGCAAGCCACTTGTAGTGTGAATAAGGCTTAACACACCTCTATTTTTAGACCCGCACATCCATGAGTCCACAAAGTAGCGCAAATGGATTTGCTATTTAAACAATATGGCGCAAAAACTGCTGAAAATTACTGTTCTGAAAATCACTGGTCTGAAAAATGCAACAAATCCCGCCATACACGTCTTGGCCTTATTGCGCTAGGTGTGTGATAGGGCCTCAAATGTTGAATACTGTATTGGCATCATATCAGTTACTAGTATTGATCAGTCTTGGCTTATCAGTGTATACTCATTCCTCTATTTTTATATGTAAATGTAAATGGTCTCTTACTCAGACTGTGTTTACACTTATACAGTAGTTCATTTGGTCTAAAAAAATAAAGTGATATTACAAAAATTTTAAGAGCTTAAAATGCAAAACAAAAATTTATTTTTATAATATATGTTTATGAACAAATCTGTTCTTATTGTGGCCACCTTTTGTGACATCATACCCTGTTTTTGGCTTGTTTAGATACCTTCAATCTTTTGTATTCTATGTTTTCTTGGAAATCGGACTAAGAAACATATGAACTTTGATGTTCATATTGCAGCGTTTACACTTATTCAACAGAGTTCATGTTAATCTGACCAAATCTGCTAATTGTGAACACACTCTTAGTTAGTTAAACACTGTTAAAATGAAGAATTGTCTTGTAGAGTGTATATAATAATATTGTGATTTTTTTTTTTTCATTTTATTTTCAGTGTGATTTTTGTCCCAGGCAATATAGCATAAATGTTAATGTTAGCAATATATGGATGTTTTTTGTATCCAGCTGTATGAAGAGTTTAAGCGAGCCTCTGCTGGAGGTGCAGTTAAAAGATACAGACACGCTTCAAAGATCCCCCTTGAGAGACTTCGCTACAGAGATTCTGGTATAATTTTGCATAAATATTTTTGACTATTGCATTTTTTTTTTCTCGCAGAAAATTGATACTTTTTACTACTTATTTTTGATATATAACTGTAAAGATGGATTACAATTATTGAAAGTTTAAAACATTACTGAAGAATTAATTAATAAATGTTTATTTTTTCAACTGTAGTAATGAAAGAATCTTGGGGAAAAAATGTTTTCAGTTTTTATAATAATACGAAATATTACTTAATAATGTTAAAATTATTTGTGAATGATGATGTGACACTGAAGACATTCAGCTTTGATTCACAGAAATAAATTCAATTGTAACATTTTTTAAATAGAACATTTCTACAATTATAAATTGTAATATTTAACAATCCAATCAATGTTTTAATCCATTAGCTATAATCTTTTATAGTTTATCTATTAATCATAATCGTTCACCACAAAAATACATTAAATTACAAATGTATAAGTAGCATTTTTATTTCAAAACTACTGCCTTGATGTGCATTTTTATACATAATCTGCATTGTGTTTCATGTCCGCAGATAATTTTGTCTGATATTGGTGAGTCCCTTCCTGATTTGTTAAGTCGTAATGTCCTGAGGAGAAGGAAGGTCCCAGGCTTTCTTGAGGAGGAGGTCCGATACCCGAAAGAGTCTCTAGCCTGCATGTCCCACCTGCTGTTTGTCGATCATATAGCTGTTGATATATTTCCAGCTGTTTTCAGGTGAAGAGAGGAGTAATTACATTTGTATTTTGAACCAACACTAAATAAATTCTAATAAATTCTAATAAATTCACTAAATGTTTTTTTTTTAGTCCAATTTTTGTTCTTCAGTGCAACATGGAATACATCGAGTTGCTTTTAAGCAGGTAATTATAACTAGGTAGGTAGTAACTGTGTAAATCTGAGAACTTGAAATTATTGTATGTTCATCTTCTGATCTTCCTCCACAGAACTGAAGAATACCGTCTGCAGAAAGGACTGGTATGTTCATTACTGCCTCAGTTCATACCACGAATTTACCTTTTATACACCAATTGATAGCAGTCATACACTCACCAGCCACTTTATTAGGTATACTCTTCCAACTTCTCATTAACGCAAATTTTTAATTAGCCAATAACATGGCAGCAACTCAATGCCTTTAGGCATCAGATTGAAGACTTTGAATGTGGCATGGTTGTTGGTGCATTTCAGAAACTGCTGATCTACAGGGATTTTCACGCACAACCATCTCTAGGGTTTACCGAGAATGGTCCGAAAAGAGAAAATATCCTGTGAGCGGCAGTTCCGTGGGCGCAAATGCTTTGTTGATGCCAGAGGTCAGAAGAGAATGGCCAGACTGGTTAAAGCTGATAGAAAGGCAACAATAACTCAAATAACCACTCGTTACAACCGAGGTATGCAGAAGAGCATCTCTGAACGCACAACATGTCCAGCCTTGAAGTGGATGGGCTACAGCAGCAGAACAACGGGTGCCACTCCTGTTGACTAAGAACAGGAAACAGGACAACAGAAAAAAATTGGATAATAGAAGATTGGAAAAACATTGCCTGGTCTGATGAGTCTCAATTTCTGCTGTGACATTTGGATGGTAGGGTCTGAATTTGGCATCAACAACATGAAAGCATGGATCCATCCTGCCTTTTAAAGGCTAGTGGTTGTGATGTAATGATGTGGGTGATATTTTCTTGGCACACTTTGGGCCTATTAGTATCAATTGAGCAGTGTCAACGCTACAGCCTACCTGAGTATTGTTGCTGACCATGTCCATCCCTTTATGACCACAGTGTACCCATCTTCTGATGGCTACTTCCAGCAGAATAACGTGCCATGTCATAAAGCGCGAATCATCTCAGAATGGTTTCTTGAACATGACAATGAGTTCACTGTACTCAAATGGCCTCCACAGTCACCAGAACTCAATCTATTAGAGCACCTTTGGGATGTGGTGGAGCGGGACATTTACATCATGTATGTCACGTCAGGATGTGCAGCCGACAAGTCTGCAGCAACTGCGTGATGCTATCATGTTCACCTTCTTAAATCTTTGCCACGAAAGATTAAGGCAGTTCTGAAGGCAAAAGGGGGTGTAACCCTACCTAATAAAATGGCCGGTGAGTGTATATTACCTGCTATTGTAATTTTGCTGTAATTCTTCAATCACAGGAACTGTATGAAAAAAGTCTTGTAAGAGTTGAAGAGAACAGTCTGCCGGTAGATCTTTTGGAGTTGAAGACATTTTTTAGTGTTCCACAGGTAAAAATGAATAAATATAACAGTTATGCATGTGTTTATATATTAAGTGTTACTGATAACCTTTCTGTTTTCTCTTTAGAACTTGGTTAAAGTTATGACTATGTGTCCAGACCAGACTCTGGTAAGTGTGATCTTGTGTGTGGAGGTAACTTGAAATGTAGCATTTGTGTGTTCATTGTTGATTTTGATTGGTTTCTGCTTACACCATTATCACAGAGAACCAAAGGCCTTAAAGTGTTTCAGCTGAGCATCGACAAATTCAACACAGAAGCTAAATACAAGTTTTTCAGGTAAGGTCTCATTCTGATAATTAACATGGAAAATGTTTTTATTTGGGAAAACACAATCCCTATAATTCAAATTCAAATATGATTGTGTCACATACACAATCATACATAGTATGATATGCAGTAAAATGCTTACACAATCACTTGTGACCTTAAAAAAACAACAGCAGTAACAAAAATCATAACAACAAGAATCTAAATTATGAAGAAATAGACGTTATGCAATAAAAATAAAAGCAAATATAAAACATTTAAAGGCTTTAGAAATAGAGTATGTGGCTGTAGAAAAAATACAAAAGATCTATCAGTACAAACAGAAACATTAGCTATGTTTCCATCCACCTATTTTGGAGATGCGCATAAAAAATCGGTTGATGGAAACGCCAAGATGCGCATTCATTTAAAAAATGTGCATAAAAAACATATGCGCATAACTGAGTAGGGTAAACTTTTTATTCGCTAAGAAAAGATGCAGATGAACTTTGATGGAAAAACTTTTACCGCACAAATTCCAGTGTGTGCATTAAAAAAAGTCATGTTATTTTGTTATAGGAGATCATGTGATGATAAAAATGTGTATGAATGGACAAACCAGCAGCCTGAGCACACTGTAAAAACATCTGAAATGTTGTTTTGGTCATTCTAAAATGCCTTCATCGTTTCAGTATTAGTGTTATTATATTATTAATTACTTCCAGAATCAAGAGCATCTGTGCTCCGCGTCTCATGCCTTCAAATGCCAATGCCCGTTCATTGTGTGTCAGGATTGTCTTCTGCGCAAGTCATTTATTAAATAAAGAAAATATTCACGCAGCTTTACCTACTGCAGCAAATTCCATTTTACTGTTGATATTTAGCGACAGTTCATCACAAAGTGACGATTTTGTTTGCTTTGACTCATTGGATGAAAACGCTGCTTTATTCGCACAACTTTTATGTGATGTTCAAGTTTTGCACATACATTTCATTTGCATTTTTGGATGAAAACATAGCCATACAAGTGTTTCTAACAAAGTGCCTTGTGCATAAGAGAGGAAAGAGTGTATCCTGTATGTGGTTTGTCAAGCCCACTCACCTGTATGGAGTAAACTAGAACTACAGAATATGTCCAGGGTGTGTGTGCAAATGTGCATAAATGCCCAAGAGTGTCCAGTTGGTGTGCAAAGTGCATGAATGTGCAGATGTGCAATGATCATAAGTGTCTGTAAAATGTGTCCTGTGTGTTGCACTGATTGTAATTCAATTCAATTCATCTTTATTTGTATAGCGCTTTTACAATGAAGATTGTGTCAAAGCAGCTTCACATGGAAGATTATAGTAAATTAAAACAATTTCAGTTAAGTTTTCAGTTCAGTGTGGTTTAATATTCACTGCTGAGAGTTCAAAGACTGAAGAGCAAATCCATCGATGTGCAGCTCCATAAGTCCCGAACCTAGCAAGCCAGTGGCGACTGCGGCGAAAGTGAAGGATTAAAAAAAACCTTGAAAGAAACCAGGCTCAGTTGGGCACAACCATTTCTTCTATGACCAAACGTCTTGAGCAGAGCTGCTGTCTAGGCGCCGGAGGCTGGAGAACGCTGGACATCCATTGTGGAGAAGCTGCAGGTGGGAGTGGTCACTGGCTGGTGTACAGACTGGCCCTTCAGAATCAATGCGAGGACTCGTCTGTCACCCTTAACTATAATAATGTGCCATGGTTATACCATGGAAAATTTCAAAGAATGGTTGCACCATGGTTTGCTTTCATAAACAGTATGTTGAAATCATTATCTGGTTTAAGCACCAACGTCACAAAACACTGATACAGTTTCTTATTGTTGGACAAAGTCATTTTTTTATTTACCATAATTTTGATGGATTATATTAGTGCTGTCAATA
>CAIGQZ010001464.1:2692306-2711003 GCA_903798205.1 Danio tinwini | reverse complement strand
ATATATACACACACACAATTATTTTGGTTTTGTAATTTGTTTGTATTTATTATATTTTTATATGCAAATTATTAATACAAAGTGAGTAAACATCATTTTTTTTAAAAACAAACTTTTATTTTGGATGTGATTATTCGGTTGACAGCTCTAATAGATTTGATCAAATGTGATTTTATTTTGCAGTGTAAATTTAAACCTTGCACTTGGCACCTTGCAATTTTTAGATAAGTGTTATGATGTCTAACTGTCTAACATATAGGATTTCTCTACTTTTTAGAGGTATGTTGAAAACAAGTCACCATGCAGGAGTGGAGGGATATATTATCAAGAATATCAAGAATCAGATTGACATTTCCCTCAAGGTACGATAAGTCATAATCAGTGTTGAGCATGTTAATTATAAAACGTAAATGGTTATTTCACAAAAATCATGTAAATCATTATAAAGTAAATAATTACCAGGGAAGGTAATTTTTGCATTTGAAAAATTACAAACTGTATGTTGAATTAAATGGACTTTAAAATAAATAATCATCATAAACATTGTTTTATTATTATCATTTCTATAGTGCAGGGCTTCTCAATGTCTACATTAAGAGGTCCAAATCTGAATTTTTTTTTTTAAGGTCAAAGGTGCATCACAAGTCAACACTATTTATTTTTCTTTAAATAAAGTGGCATTTGCATTCAAAACACATGAAATACAATGCAAATGTGGCAAAACCATTAATATAAGTGCATATTTTGTACAAAACTTATTCTCTTCAAGTTTTCTTTTCCGAAGAGGGTTTAGAACTTTTAATATTTATCGAAACTGGTCAACACAGGTTGTCTGCGGGGTCTTAAAATGTCTTAAATTTCAAAACCAAATTTCAGGCCTCTGAAAAGTCTTAAATTCACAGAAATATTGTGTTGTAGTTCTTAAATCATTTTGAACACGACTTAATTTGTCCAAATAAAGTTAGCCAATCGGGCCAACACCCATTCAAACAACAACAATACATCTATACACAATCTCAGACAGACAGACAGACAGACAGACAGATTGTCTATTTATTTTTGCAAAGACACAACAGCTGTTAGACATTTTTACAGGAAATTCTCCTAATTAAATTCCCTAATCAGGAAAAGAAAACTAGAAATAATTACACATGATAATAACAGCAATATATCCCTTTACATGATCTTCCATTTACACAAAAACTATTTACAGACGTAAAGGTGAGTGGACATAATATTTATAAATAGGCATGAAACTGAAGGTTTTATAACAGAAATGAATTAGGTTGGATATTTATAACTAATTAATTTGGACCAAAAGCAAACAAATATATTATTTGATTATTCCTGTATTTTTTTCCACAATAAATATACTTTTAACAATGTTAAACTTATCATTAAAAAATTATAATAATAATCATACTTTTGAAAAAAAGAAGGTTAATACAACTAAAGTTTTCTTGTTTTGACACGTTAAAATATGTGGTTAAGAAATAACTACATTTAATTTTTTTCTAATTCCATTGGCCCAACCAGGCCATTACAAAAAAATCCTTAGTGTTTAGCCCTGTATAAGTCTTAAATGTCATGCATCATGGTCTTAAAAGGGTCTTAAATTTGAATTGATGAAACCCTGCAACAAATACGTCTAAAATAAATGATGCTTCTTAAAATGTTGATATTTTACCCCAGTTATATCAACATCATCATATGAAGCAGTTATACAAGTTATTACATTTCAAATATAAAAATGTGAAAGCAATGTAAATAAACTTTTTTTGTTATATACAATTTAATTTAATGTTCAATTATTATTAAAGCATTCATATTTCATGGGCTCCGACCATGAAAATAGAGCCCCATGAGTAAATGATGCCTTTTCAATTTTTTGTTTGTTTTGGTAAACTCTCCTCTAATCAGTCGTTTTTGCTGTTTTCAGCCTGGTAACAGTAATGATTGGTTTCTGGGAAAACATCTGTTGCCTCTGCTGCGGTTAGTGCTGTGTCTGCCACAAGGACCTGAAACAGACCTGCTGCAGAACTTAGACAGGTGAGCTCTGTTCAACAAACTTCGGCATTACATCTGACTGCTTCAGCTGCTGTCATTTGACTTGACTAAACTGCTGTCTGAATTAAATAGGATCATGGAATCATTGAATCTGCTGCGATACATGCTCATCCGGGATAAAGAATGGGACAATGAGGTAATTTAAAAAACACTTTTTTATTTATTTATGCTTTTACTTATATTTATACTTGTGCTTGTGTGTGTATGTACAGTTGAAGTCAGAATTATTAGCCCCCCTTAGATTTTGTTTTATTTTTTTTTTATATTTTTAATCCAAATGATGTTTAACAGCAAGGAAATTTTCACGTTGTCTGATAATATTTTTTCTTTCTGAGAAAGTCTTATTTGTTTTATTTCGGCTAGAACAAAAGCAGTTTTTAATTTTTTAAGAACCATTTTAAGGTCAATATTATTAGCCCCTTTAAGCAATATATTTTTTGCAGTTTTCTACAGATCAAACCATTATTATACAATAACTTGCCTAAATACCCTAACCTGCCTAGTTAACCTAATTAACCTAGTTAAGCCTTTAAACGTCACTTTAAGCTGTATAAAAATGTCTTGAAAAATATCTAGTAAAATATTTGTCGTCATCATGGCAAAGATAAAATAAATCAGTTATTAGAGATGAGTTATTAAAACTATTATGTTTAGAAATGTGTTAAAAAAAATCTCTCCGTTAAACAGAAATTGGGGAAAAAATAAACAGTGGGGCTAATAATTCTGATGTCAACTGTATATATATATATATATATATATATATATATATATATAGCTGTGTGATATTCTGCAAATAACAGCACTCGTACCGCCTCTTCACCCTTGTGTATTAGTCCGCCCACATACAGCGACAAGCAAAAGACACTCTACAATTTGACATATTGCAGCTGTTGGGCAACATAATGTACTTTTGAGGCTTTAGTCGGGAATGCAGTTGTTTAGATTGCAACTATGTCGTTTATTTATAAGGTTGGTGCTTATTTTAAAATATTTATAATTTCGGAGCATCGGAGTCAGTGCATCGATGGGCTGCCATTAGCCTGTCTGAGCAGACCAAAGAAAGTGACGGTTGACATTGGTGCCATTGGTGACATTTCTGCTGTTCTGACATCAGCTGTAGATGTGAATGAATGCTGGAAGAAAGTAGTTCCTCATACAAAAGGATTTTGAGACTCTCTGTGTTTAATTTCCATTTTTACACATGATTGTGCTGTCGAACTGTTGTATAAATGCAATATCACACAAGTAGCAGTGCAATATGGCTGTATATCATCACTGGTGGGGCACTAAGGCACTCGGCCTGTGATTTAGTGCCAACGCACGCCTCCCACCAGTAACAATATACAGCCATATTGCACCACACAGCTACTCATGTGATATTGCACACATATATGTGTGTGTGTGTGTGTGTGTGTGTGTGTGTGTGTGTGTGTGTGTGTGTGTGTGTGTGTGTGTGTGTGTAAAATATAAAAAATACAAAATATAAAAATATAGATACATATTTGAGTGTCATTGCATATTTGAAATATCTGTATGATGCACAAATAGATTTAGTTAGAAAATAATTAAACAAGTAGATTATGTTTTATATATCTGAAAATATAATATATATAAATAAATATAACTCAAGGTATGAAATATTACATTTTAACAGAGTTAGTAGTACTGTTATTACAATTATTGTTTTTATTATGTAAAAGGTTTTTTTTTATTCAGTTTGACCATGTTTTGTGTATTTGTCATTTTACTTTAGTTATTTAATTCATGTTTAAGTGAATGAAAATTATCACTTGAAATGTTGTAAAGTTTTTTTTTTATTTAATTTAAACTGGTCATATCAATTGGTCAGTTGCCGTTTCTGTGTGGTGTGGGTTTCCTTCAGGTGCTCCAGTTTTCCCCACAGTCCAAAGACATGCGGTACAGGTGAATTGAATAAGCTAAATTGGCCGTAGTGTATGTGTGTGAATGCAAGAGTGTATGGGTGTTTGCCAGAGTATGGTTGTGGCTGGAAGGGCATCCTCTGTGTAAAACGTGTGCTGGATAGGTTGGCGGTTCATTCTGCTGCGGCGACCCCTGATTAATAAAGGAACTAAGCTAAAAAGTAAATGAATGAATGTTGTCAATTTGTTTACATGTTACCTTTTTTCTGTTGAGATATGTAAATAAAATGTTATTGGTATTAACAATATGCATTATTTATTTGATTTAAAATATCGCCACTACCATTTTCTGTAAATAAAAAGGATTGAAATGAAGCTGCTTTGCCATTATGGCAGTGACACAAATATCTTCAACTGTTATACATAGCAATCTCTCACATCAGATTGTATGCGTTCTTATCTGTTTAGACAGGAATCTGGACAGAGCTTTATAAGATAGAGGACAACTACCTGAAGCCCATGCGGACTGGTCTGAACATGTCCAAAGCACATTATGAGGCAGAACTGAGGAGCACGAAAGAGAACAGGAAGATGAGTTTAAAAGGTGCACCGCACTTCATTTAATTCATCATCCAAACCACTAAGTTGTCAAATTAGCATATTCGAGCCACCAGTGTGATTTGAATGTTCTGAAATCAGCCACTAACCCTCATTTGTGTTCAACAGAGGCCAAAGCATCAGTTTGCTCAGTGACTGTTGGAAATGAGAAACTGCCTAACATGACACCAGAAACGCAGATTCAGGTATATTATCTTGTGTATCACTTCACATGTGTGCTCCGATTCACTGGACACAGTTAACCTTCTAACTGTATTTATTTCCTGTTTACTAATTGTGTATTCGGTGTCTGTATGACCACAACAACTTAAAGTGTAATTGTAAAAAAAATGCAGTGTTGGGGAAAGTTACTTTTGAAAGTAGTGCATTACAATATTGAGTTACTCCCCCAAAAAGTTACTAGTTGCGTTACCTAGTTACTTTTTATTACTTTTGAGTTACTTTTCCTTACCTAGCTGAGGTTTGACCTCTTTCAGAACTTTTTTTTGTTTTTTCACCTATTTTATCGAGAAGCTCTGCATTTAACAGCCACCTATATATTCTACTCAATTTTCCTTTAGAAAATGTGGGATAAAATTATAATTTGAGAACTTTCTGAGCTATACATGCTGTATATATAGATTAATGAAAGCATGTCAAGTGTTTGCTAGTTTTGTACATTTTGTGTTATTAGTTAAGTAAACTCACTGCCTATTGAGATAAAGATTGTAATAAAGCCTAAAGCTGCCTTTCGACTGCACACAACATTTGGACACAACTGTCGGAATACGCCCCCTTGTGGCAGTAGCACAGAATTTTTAGTTTTGTTGTGCACCATGATAGAGAAGCTGATTCTGAGATATATCCAGCTGCAGACCTACACGTTTCAGGCACACAAAAATCTAGCACACACAATATAGGCAGGGGTGTGTGTGTGTGTATATATATATATATATTAGTGGTGGGCTGTTATCGGCGTTAATATGCTGAATTAACGTGAGACTCTTATTGGACGATATCTTCGTTAATCTATTCTCGAAGTTGGGTTGGGGGCTGGGTCTATTCTACGCAAGCTATGATGACTTTCACCTTGATATTATAGCGCGGATGTATACCTGACCGAATTGCACTGCAGGTGGCGAGAACAAGTCTTCGAACCTGTGTGTATTCCTACTGTGAAATTACCACATCAAACGTGACATGCTAACATGAATGCAGTTCACTAGAGTGAATCTGATTAATGTTAGCTCCACATCTAACTATCTATAGAGTTTATGCGTTCCAGTAAAACATATACAAATAAAATGGACTGGGAGCTTTTTAATAACGCAAACCAAATGGAAAGAAAAAACTTCCGCATTTCACGATGAGTGTGTGTGTGTGTGTGGATCTTGTTGGAAAATATGGCGAAAAGTCCTACATGACGGTAATAGTTTGATTGCGGTGTTTACTTCAATAATGCCACTAATATATGCATACTCCACACGTCTTAATTCCATTTCTTTTTATTTTAGTTATGACTTTAGTTGGATTAAGGTAATCAAAAATCTTTGTTTCGAGCTTATGTAGGCCTACAGTTTAAAATTCATATTTAACTGAATAAACAGTTAGTAAACACAAGTACATCTTATTGAACATAATTTATTTTCATCATGAATGCATTCGGCAGAATTCAAATGAGCCATTTTAATCTAGATTAATTTCAAGATTACAGTGAGATTAATCTAGATTAAAAAAATTCAACTATGGCCACTTATTATATATATATATATATATATATATAGTAAACTAACCCTGACTCTTAAAATTCAAAGCATTTGTTACTAAAACTCATTCCGCTAGCTGAAACCAAGCAGCAACTTCCCGCTTTCCCTCGTGAAGCCAATACAGAAGCAACAGAAACTGCAATTCATCGACTCGCCTTTGGTGGCTGGCTCCAGGAACTCCGAATGTTCACTGACTGCAATGCTAAATTGGCCAATTTTACAGCTGATAAAAACATGTTTACAGTCTGCTACAAAAGATGGTTTTGGTTCATATAGCTAATATTACCCTTCATGACAACTGTGAGGGGGTGATTTTTTTTTTATAACTCATCCGTTTTGTTTATATTAAGTCTGCATAATTAAGGGCGTGGCCACTTGAGTGAGAGCTAGGTCTCGCTGGTCGCCGTCACTTTACCTCAGCTGGACTCTGCACATACATCCTGTTTTTTTATTATTTTATGTGGCTTTACACAGTCAGTTGCCTTTTGGAATTATTTCCTACAATTATCAGGTAATATGGCATGCTGTGTGCACTTAATTGTGCTCACAAACCATTCACGTTGCCTCTATTTCCCAGGGGAGCGCAATTCATGTATACCATCTCTATAAATGTATTTGTTTTACTTAAGATAATTAATCATTTATAATTTTCTTTAGAACTAAATGCACTCCAGAATCTGACAGATTGAATCTGAAATGTTGTCATACAGTGTTATGCCTGGATTTCATAAATAGCCTAACATTTACTAACACAGACTGTATTTGGAAGTAATTAGCATTTTCCTACTGTGGCTCAATGTTTTACAACAGTTTTTTTTTAAACACTAAACACTATTGATATAGTATACAACCAAGCACATGTGGTCCTGACTTCATGTGGTAATGAAGTATTAAGTGTTTCTCCCAAAAAAAAAAAGGATAAGCAAAATGCTAGCAGGCATCTGTAGCTCCGATCTGTAGCTCAACCCTTTTTTGGTAACCCCCGGTCTGTGCGATGACCCACAAACAAATGGTGGACGGTTGGCCACGCCTACTTGTAGCTTTAGTTGTGCTCTTCAGAAACCTATGGGTGACGTCAAGGATACTACATCCATATCTTTTACAGTCTATGTTACCTTTGTTTGAGTACATCGATGTACTTACAACTAAAATGGAATATTGAGTAGGGGCGGCTCTTACTTTTTGTGCATCATTCCCTCAGAATAATGGTAACCCAGTAATAGGGCCATTAGTATATTGTGGCTACTGTATATCCATCAACAGAAGGAAGAAAATGGACTTTAATTCAAGATTATCAAAACTAACTTTTTTTATTTAGTGGATTAACTAAATATTATACATGTACATTTACTCAGACTGTAATACAGAATATTATTGTTCATGTAAACGTACTGTTTGCTTGCCACTTTTTCAGGTTCTACAGTCGGCCCTCTTCACCTTCGACCTGATAGAGAGCGTTTTGTCAAGAATCGAGGAGATCATCGAGGCTAAAGACCGACCTCAGTCGTGAAGGAAGTGATGTAGGTGCCCGTATGACCTTCTCCAAGGTCTCTCAATTTCAAACTTCTCTGATTTCTTCAAGGATCCCACAGCTAATGGAAACGGATGACAGTTTGGTGATGCCACCTGCTGTAGGGTGGGAAATGGAGAATGGACTACAACTGATCCGCTTTGTTTTACCGTATCTGTGTCGACCTTAGCTGCAATTACCCTACAGTAGCTTATTATTGTAGTATATAGCCAGTGACAAAACATGTTATTTGTAACTTCCTTTTAAGATTTTTGCCCGCAAAACTAGAATTGTGCAAAATAGTTTGGACACATCAGGTTACCAATGTAGAAACCTTGTGTTGGGTCTTGCATATTAACGTATTTGATAGTACATATGTTGTTGGATTATTACTATCATTCGCTAACAGGCTTGAAATCTTCAGCTTTGTGCGTAGGTAAGTCACATACACACACAAAAAAGAAAACACTGTGAACTATGCAACAAAATTGCACAGAGCTGTTTGTGTCTCCATCTTTCTGTCTGTGAAATTACTGCTCTTCTGTGAGGGAAATGTTTCGGCAGTGCTCTGAATTTGCTACATTAAATGATCCCTCAGGCTTTGAATAAATACTATTGTTTTCCAGATGTGGTATTTATTTTCTTGCTTATAGGGTCTTGAGTGTATTAGGGTTCCTTCGCAATTCTAAAATCCATACTTTTCCAGACTTCTCTACAGATTTTTTTTTTTTAATCGCTTTTGAAATCAGGGCTCCCATGGCTCATGGAATTTTTGGAATATCATAGAATTATAAAAGGTCAGACATTGAAATTCAGTGAAATGTATTTTTATTATTATTTTTTTGTCTTAGTCATGGAATATCAGGGATTTTCTGAGAAGTTTTGGATTATTGTGGTCTAAAATGAAGTAAATACTCAATTTATGGCATTTCTTGTTTTGCTGTAAAAATATACACAAATTGACATCTTAGTTTTTCATGACTTTTTTGACCTCAAGAACCAATGACGTCTGTCATTTATATAAAGGAAACACTCAAAGAAACAGCAAGGAGGAGTTTACCTCATTTATATAAAGAACAGGTGTCAAAGCCAGTTTCTAGAGGGCTGCAGCTCTGCACAGTTTAGTTTCAACCCTAATTAAACACACCTGATCAAAATAATTGAGTTTTCAGGCCTGTTTGAAACCTACAGGTAAAGCTGCGGCCACACTAGAGTTTGAACTTGCGAAATTCTGTCGTACGGCGCTGCGAAAAGAGGTGGAATTAAACAAGATGATTAGACATTTTAAAAAGTGAGCGATCACTCCATGTTTTAAATTTCTGTTCAGAGAGGTCATGTTTTGATCCTGGATTGGTCTCACGCAGTCAAGTGATGCGATTTAGCAGGTCAGAGTTTACCAAGCTTGAACTTTGCACCGCAGCAAAATGCGAAACTTGACGCATGACCATGCTTTTCCGGTCTGACGCATTTGCGTGCGTTTGGATGGAAGTCTATGGGGAGAAAAGTCTGCTTAATGCCGCAGCCACACTAGAGTTTGTGTCTGCGAAATTCTGTTGTACGGCGCTGCGAAAAGGGGCAGGATTAAACGAGATGATTAGACATTTTAAAAAGCGAGTGATTGGTCTTTATTTGAAATTTCTGTTCAGAGAGGTCATGTATTGATCTCACACAGTCACATGATGCAATTTCGCAGGTCAGAGTTCACCAAGCTTGAAATTTGCAATGCAGCGAACTGCGAAACATGTTGCATGAGCTTGCTTTTCCAGTCTGATGCATTCGCGTGCGTATGAATGTAAGTCTATGGGGAGAAAAGTCCAGTTTGACCGTTGCTTTAGTGTTGAAGGAGGGTTAGAACTAAACTGTGCATACCTCTCCAGGAACTGACACCTGTGATGTAAAGCCTGCAATATCATATTTGACAAATAAATGACTCTATATGGTCAAAATAAAATAAAACAATCTCTTCAACAACAGTTTTCTTTATTTAATCAACCAAATGTTAGAACACTGAATATTTGAGTGAATCATCTATATAGAAAACAGTCTATAGTTGAACAACAGACAGTTAAAACTTTATTATCAAAATGAAACCCTTCAAAATAGGACAAATAAATACATCACTGTACAGCATGTAGTAAGCAAATAAATGCATTCAAATAGCACTTTACAGAAGAACACAAAATCTTGCGCACAATCGCTACTCACTCATATCTCTGAAGAGTGGGTGCTGCAGTGCCGTCGAGGCTGTAATCCTGGTTGCGGGGTTTAAATCTAACAGTTTATCCAGTAGATCGTACACCTCATCTGGCACTCTGTCCCAGCCCAACTCCTTCAGCTCTGCATTGCTTCTGCACGAACCGGAGCCTGTGCGTTTCTGTGCAGGACTCTGCTCTTCCTCCTTTTCTTCTGCTGGATTATGTGAGGCTTGAAACTCAGCAGGAAGTGATGTGTCATCCCACGATCGCAAACCTCTCAGAGTCTCGCAGAGAATCCTAAGGTCCAGCCGAGGAAGCTCACGGCTGCACACTATAGATTTACCTGTAATCATACAAACACTTGAGTCAGCAGGAGAAACATAAAATAGGATGAGAATACAGCATCGTCCAGACTCTCAGATAATGACGTACCAAAGGTCTTTGCAGCCTCTATAGTCTCCTTAGACCCTCGGATGGTCATGATCTGAGTAAGAGCGATCAGATCGTCGCTGGCTTTGAAGAAAGGATATCTGCCGCTCAGTAGAGACAACAGAATGACCCCTGCTGACCACATGTCAATCGCTGCAGAGAGATGGGCTTTTATGAGTCCAAGTCATTTCAGAATACATGATTCATACCAGCACTTCAAGAACATTTAAGCATTTTCATTTTAGTTTTTTTTTTCATTAATGACATAAAATATATCATTTAAAGTAAACTGATACAGTAAACTGAATAAATGTTTAATGGAAAATGCTTAAATTTGACAACATTTAATTTTGGTACTGTTGTTTAATGTTTTAAACTACTAACAGAGTTGACATTTTCCACCATTTTGCACTTTAGCTCAAGATGCTAACCTCAAACCAGATACAATGTGGCATTTCTAAAACAGAATTTTATGTATTTTCCTCATATAATTGTTTTTTAAGAAATTTGCTGAAATATATCACAATAACAGGGTTGACAAATAGTTAATTTACTATTAGTGTATTTTAAACATTTTGTATAAATGGCATGCCTCCTTGCCTAGAGTTTCTCATCAGAAGAAGTGACATCACTTGGAGCAAGTCACATGCTTTTTCTATCAGTGCTTTAAAGACTGTCATGTATTTTTATTTATTGCCACATGAGCTACTTATGGCTATTTCATGGCAAAATAGATATATATAATAATATTACATAATAAAAACAAATTTGTATTACAATAAAAAGTTACTTTGCCTAATATAGAATTTGAAATAAATACATGAAATTCACATGAAAATATATTCAAAGTTAAATATAAATTTTCAGTAAAATGTTTTAATAATTTAAGATTTGTCCAGGTGATACCTTTTTGAAAATGTCCAAAGTACTCTCCTTATAAAAAAATGTGTCTAATGGTATTCAAACTTTTACACTCCAACAAAATATATTTCATGGTAGGAGCAGCTTGACAATAATTACATTTAAGTGGTGCTTCATTATTTAATATATACAAATGAGACAACCTAGAACATCCAATTCAACATCTATTATAAACATCATGTCTTTTTATAACTGATTTAACAGTTGACCAGACGCAAACTACATATTTTTTATCGTCTCATCCTGATATTTAGTTAATCTAGTATAGTGAACTACCTCACAAAATATTTCATTAATTAATAATTAAAGCTAAATAAATGATTGAAGAGGCAGAGGTCAAATATAGGTACAGTATAGTGGGAGCCTTTAAGTTAATATTAAAACATAATATCCCTAAATAGACATAGAGATAACTTGATATTAATTGTGTAAATTTTCAAAACTGTTTCATTAAAGTTTTTGTTTTTGAAAAACAATAGGTTTATCTACGCCAAATGTACCCGGAATTCTAGAATAACCATTATAAGTTTCAAAATGGACATTTGTAAAGTACACAAGCTTTGAAAAAGACGGAACTGAACTGATTGTTTAAGAGATAGTATTTTACATACAGCAATCTGAAATACTGAATCACATCCCACATAATAATCAATAAATATTGAAGCTTTTGTTAGCTTTACCTGTTCCCTGGTTGGGACACTTTGTTAGAACCTCGGGAGCTCTAAAGCCAGGAGTACCAGCCCTTGGAGCCACCTGCTGTTTCCTGTGAAAACAATGACCACACTATCAAATGTACACCATAAAATCTATGGAATGTTTTACTGAACTCATTTCATTTTATTTTTTTTTAGATGGACAAACCATTTCACAATTATGATTAAAAATTATGATTGAGAAATGCACAAATACTCCTGAAGTAGCTTATTAAATACTCAAATGATAACTATCAAGTGTAATGAGTTCACTATCAACATTAAATCATATGGTTACCTAATAAAAAAAACATTATTTTAGCATTTTAAGGTAGATGTTTTTAAAAATTGTGCTAAAATGAATTGTTGGGAAAAGTTGCTTAAAAATGAATACAATTTTTTGAATAATGTTACTTTCAGAGAACTTCCTGACATAAATGCCGTATATACAGATTAATGAAACTTTAAAGCAATGTGTTTGCTACTTTTATATTTTTGACTTATTAGTTCAGTAAAATCACTGTCCATTGAGAACATCATCTTTTCTTCTATGTGTTCAAAATAATGAGAATATTTCCATCACAGAAATGTAAGGCTCTGCCATCTTGGTTTTTGTCTGTTCCCACGGGGAGCTAATTTTTTTGAGTGTGATTTAGCAAACTATTTTTATAAGTATATTTATTAATCTAAAAAGCAACTCAAGTTCCATTTTTAAAATAGTAACTCAAATATTTTTACTTAATTTTTTAAAGGAATCCATTACTTTACTCGTTACTTATAAATGTAATATTATTACATAACTTGCGTTAGTTGTAATGCGTTACCCCTAGAGGTGTAACAGATCATGGTTGATCCGTGATTTGTACAGATCACAACCCACAGTTCGGAATGCACGTGACCCACAGATCAATAACTTTTTGAATTTGTAGGTAACTCCAACATTTATAACAACTACAGAGAGATTGACAGCCTCCCACATCATTCAAATCATATGTATGAAAGCATTTTGGCTTCCCTGTAAAATGTAATGATGATGGAATAAATGCCATCCTAGGTTATTAATTAAAGGTGTTTTCTGTCACTGTTTAGACTGCATTACTGCATGCAGTGTAAAGCTGCACAATTAAAACATTAAAAGATTGTGATCTCAATTCAAACCCGCGCAACATGAATGATAAATGATAATGATTTGCATATGGTTAATAATCCTAAGCGCTGCATTCAAATCAGTGTTTGATCGAAATTCAGTTTACACTTTTTCTGTGAGTTACAAACAATAAATAAATAACACATAAGTACTGGGAGAACAGTTTATAGTTCAGATATAAACACTGATGATTATGGTAAAGATTAAAATCCATATTTAATGGAACTTGATGTAGGTGAATGTTGTAGCAATTACATTGTGTAACCAATGGGTGGCGACAAACAATTATCAAAATGATGTCACTGAATAGGTTTTCAAAAATGATCCACCTATAATGAAACATGACGTTTTATGTGTGAATTGTTGATTCATTAATTATAAATAATTATGTGGTGTTTCCTCCAGGATTTTTTCCAGCTGTGACGGCAGACCTTTTACACAGATCTACCAACTACCTATGGCGTTATTTCAATGACAAATGTGTTGAGCGCAGTAGTACAAGTAGAGATTGCATTTATGTAATACGAGCATGTGGATCTCTTTGCTTGTGTGCCGATTTCCTCTGTTCGTGCACAAAACTTGTTGCATCCCCCCTCAAATATACCCTGCTCAAGTGCATTTTCATGTGCGCTCTCAAATAAATGCTGCTGAACTGTGATTTGTCTTTAACATTTTTTAGATTTGCAAGAAATATTTATGAATGTCTCCAATAGACCTACAGAACGGCATTAGTACATCCTGAGGTAAAGTAAAGCAGCTATAAACTCCAGCAAGATAAAATCATTGTATGCAGAACCATAGACCTTTATCTATAAAGTATATTTACAGAAATTGTTCATCTTAACTGAAAGCTACGTCGTATTTTCTAGCCTCATGCATCAGGCACCGGTCAGTCAGTCAGTCAGCATGTCACCTTAAAGGGTTAAACAAATAACACACAGCACTACTACAGTTACAGAACTACCACACAGCACTACCACAGATGACACAGCACTACTACAGTTACAGAAAAGTTTGCACTGTTATAATTAACTTACCTTTTAATACGTTTTGGTGAGTTTATAAGCCGCTATTAAAAAAAAAACAACGACTGAATGTTTTAAATGAGAAGCTGTAACGTAACCGTGGAGGGATAAATTTTGGTGTGGAGCCCTGCCATGGAAGAACGAATGTAGCGGAAACCATGTTGTACAAGATGTTCGATTTCTTTATTTAGCATTAACAGCAACAGTAGCACAGATCATTTTTCGTATTTTGAATATTTTTATTTTTTTCAGCTGGTTCTTTCTTGATTTTTATCATTAATAAAATCACAGGTTCTAAGTTCTGTTTGTAATATTTTTGTGTAATTGGAAAGCAAATTACATTTGTGTCCTTCCTTTGCTGATCCAAAAAAATTGTCTGATCCGTGACTCAAAAACTATTCATTACCCCCAACACTGCATGTAGACCGTGTATAACAGTGTAGATAATTTTTTTTCACCTTAGAAATGCTACATTAGGCCATTTGAGGTTTGGATTGATTAATAGATGACGAGTGTATACCTGGACAGGCAGATGTTGCAGACGCGGTCAGTCATGTAGCAGTTGCAGGTGAGCATGGGGTTGACAGCAGCAGGTTTAGGTTTCTGACTCTCAGCCGGAGGTTTCTGTTTCTGATTTAATGGTGCTCTCACAGGGACGGAGCGGTGTTTGGCAGAAACAATCTTGCGCGGAAATACTTCCTCCTTTTTCGTCTTTAAAAGCAATCCCTAAAACACAACGTGACAGGTGAAGAGCTGATAGTTATTCAGACGTCATCGCATGCAACCAGTGTGAGAAGAGACAGAGCTAACCTCAACTTTGTCAGAGCCAGGTTTATGAGAGTTTGTGCTGTTTATGCTTTTCTCCCCAAATACAGACCGTGGTGCTTTATCATGTCCCATCAGTTCCTTTGAGAGGAAGGACACACATTTTTTTACATGAATACGCTTGCTAAAATAAATCAATATAGGCCTGAAAGTGCAGTGCTCCCCAGTTTGACTGATTATCATTTAAAATATGAATAATTCATTAAATAAAGTGCAGACACCTTGCTGTGTTTAACGCGTGAGGGTGGGCAGGGTCTTTTAGTCGCTGCTTTAGTGCTGGACTGGACAGCAGGGTTTCTGCTGTTGGGTGGTAAAGGCACCAGTTTCTGTTTTCCCAGTGATTCCTCCACCATCTTAGATGACCCACCACCTTTATGACCTTTTGATTTGACCACCTTCAGCAGTTCGATCTGGGTGTCAGGAGTGCCCTGAGCCAGGCCAAAATCCACTAGAGCGTACCTGAAGAAAAAAAATAAAACGAGAAAAAAATCAGTATGCATCAGCAGGACTTCAGGACCCCTATTATTAAAGAAAACATTCAAAGACCCTCTTACTTAATTCGTTCATGTGCAATAATATAACACACATACCCAATGTCAGTTTACACAATGTTGAACATTCAGCAGGTGCTGATGTAGAGCAGTCGTTCCCAATTTCAGTCTTTGGGACCACCCACCCTGCACATTTTGTATAGGTGCGTCCCAAATTGCATACTTATGCACTATTTTACGCTATTTTGTAGTATAAATAGTGCAAGTATTGCGTTCACACTGAAAACTCTAAAAATAAGTGCACTTTAAATCCCCGGATGATGCACTTATTTAACCGTAAAAAGAAGTGTGGAATGATGGACACTTTACGCTGCTTTGCCCACGTAGTGGAAGGGGTGGAACATTCACGCACTGATGTTGGATTACTTTATTTTTGATTGTGAAAGAAAAATTTTCCTACGAGAGTGATTATACGGTCTCCCGATAGTGAATGTGCTTATACTCATGGCAGGTATTATTTGATAGTTTGGTTATTCATTTCACTTATTTGGCAACCATAAAATGTCATCTGGGAAACAGTTTTTAAGTAAAAAAACATTAGTGTTCTATTTGGGATGACACTACATTCATATACTATGCTGCTGAGTGTGTAAATGCATAACTATAAAGTGCATAAGTGCAAAGTGTATAGTGTGCCATTTGAGATGCAGCTTGTGTCTTACTTAACACAGCTGATAGATCATCAACTAGTTAACAATGAGATCCTTGTGTGTCAAATAAACAAAATATACAAAATGTGAAGGGTGGGGTTTCTGAGGACCAGAATTGGGAACCACTGATGTAAAGGACAAAGGTGAACAGTAATTTTCTTAAAAAAATTAAATAATAATAATAATAAAAAAGAAATGTTGGCACACAAAAGTATTATTGAATCTCTGTTATTTTAGCTCTTGGCAATGTTTTTGGTTCCTTTTTTGAACATCTTGTGCCCATTGCTATCTTCGGATGAGCTTTCAGATTCCAAGGTCTAAGTGGATTGGAACAAAAGAGGGCGAGTAACTAATAACAGAATTTTCAATTTTGGTTGAACCAACCCTTTAATATGTAGAATGGGAATTTTAAGACCTGTGGAAACTCTGGATAAATATAAATAAATTGTAATTGTTTTAGGATTGCCCCCTGGAGAACCACAGATTTATTCCATGATTATAACTTTGCCTATAAAATTAATTTGCCAATTTTAATAACAAAAAGATATTATTTGATATTAACAATATGCTACTTTTAATGGATGGTTTAAACATTTTAATTAAACACTCATTAAAGATAAAGCAATTTATATTCAGAATATTCTTTCTATATTTCTGCATTCATATATTAACAGAACCAAACTAGAGTTCGTCTAGAAGTGGATCTTCACAGGTCTTGGCCTGTGTTTTTGGTGGGTTCAAATAGTGCATTCACACTTATTCAAATCACCCACACAAACCGAGAATAACTATAGAGTTCAATTTGATCAAATCAAACCTGCAAAGTGTGAACACACCATAAGACTCAATTAAATGACCAATTGTTACCATTAAACTTAAAAAAAGCAAGAAATTAGCAATTATTTGTGTTAGGCAGAGGTTAAACTAGAACCACAGCACCATAAATATCAGGTACATACTCCCTCTTCTGTCGATTGAACAGGAAATTGGTGGGTTTGATGTCTCTGTGGATAATCCCAAACTTGTGAATGTGCTTCAAGGCTTTGAGCAGATGATAGATGTAATGCCTCACATCCTCAAAACTTAACAAGCCAACAATATCCTACAAGAAGAACCATTTTTGAGTAACATAATGGTATTAATGTGGTGTATCATTGTTTAGGTTAAAAGCACACACACACAGTGCAGACACTCACCACAAAGGTCTGATGCTCCATGTATGGCATGACTATGATCACATGATGCTCCTTCCTAAAGCAGTATGTGACTCCCATTACATTTTCTGTCCCTCTGTGGTAAGATATGTAATAAATAAACATTTTAAAGTAACTCTGAATCCCACATATGTTCATTCAGTAATATCTCTCTAATCATTTAGCCCAGAAAACATAAAAACAAAGGTTTTTTCCATCACTCACCCAGCAACAGTCAGGCACTGGAGCTCAGCAGCGATGCGCACAGGATGACTAGTGGGGATCAGATGTTTCAATGCAAACATCCTCCTTGAACTGTCTGTCATCTGTGCCTCAGCCAAATATACTGAACTAAAAGTACCTGCATTGATACAGTGATGTAAAGGATAATTAACGGGGACCTATTATGCAAAAATCATTTTTATTATGGGTTTTAAAACATTATGTGGCAACAGTGAATATAACCAGCTTCTAATAGTAAACATTTAATAATTTTATTTTTTATCATCATACTTCATAAAAGCAGTCAGCAGAAACACTTTGATTGACATTCTCCCTTTGTATGCGTCATCGGAGTGGGAAAGCCCCACCCAATAGTGACTATCTCTCCCTCATTAGTATAAGTTAGTCTTGTTTTCGAATCTGCCACTATGTTGACACATTTGTAGCTCCACCCCCATTTGAAAGGAAGTCTGGAAGCACACAATCTCATTTAAATTTAAAGCAACAGACACCAAAATGGCACAATTAAAATCAAAGCCTAAAAGAGGCAGTTTAAAAGAGCTATAGAACATTATGTGTGAGGTATTTTGAGCTGAAACTTTACATACACTGTAGAGACATCAGAGACATATTTTAAATCTTGTAAAAAGGCGCATAATAGGTCCCCTTTAAAGCGGTATTTCACTCAACATGGAAAAAAATAATTTGTTGTAGGCTCGCACAATATATCGTTTTAGCATCGATACTGGAATGTGCACATTCACAATTGTCACATCACAAGATATGTAACGTTGAGTCAAACTTATAGTTGATTAGGAGCTACACAACACGTGGTTCGTAGAGTAACTGCTAAAGTTAACCATAATAGAGTGAAAGTTCAGCATTTGCATGTGTTTTTAACGCTTTTGACTGAGCATTTAGGCACAAAAAAGTAAGATGTTTGGATGTGTAACAAAGTTTAATTGTAATTAGTTAGTTATACATTTTATGCAAAAAAAAAAAAATAAAAAAAAAATAAATAATAATA
>CAIGQZ010001464.1:2662145-2692206 GCA_903798205.1 Danio tinwini | reverse complement strand
CTTAGAATTTTTTCTTGTTCCAGCCTAAATATCTAAATTTCAAAGTGAAAATAATAATATTTTAATTAACCTATTGGCAGATAGTTTCGTTTGTTTTAAGGAAAAACTCTTAATTTTGACTTGGTGAAAACAAAACAATATTTTTACTTGATCTGCAAGAATTTTTTGATATTTGAACAAGAAACAAGACAAAGCAAAGTAAGAAAAGCACTTTTTGCCTTGTATTGTACCTGACATTACCTAGCATTTCTGTACCTGAATACTGATAGATTTCCCGGAAAACCGTCAAATATAGCTATTCAAACAATGTTGTAAATAGGCATGGGATGATAACTGTTTTCAAGGTATACCGCAGTTTGGAAAAGTCAAGGTTTTAAAACCACCAAAATATTCTGCTATACCGTTCCTATGGTATGTGTAAGATTTTTTTTTTATGTTTTTTTTTTTAGGACAACAGTATCTCCAGCAGAAAAAACATCCAAAAATGCCATTTTAATTTGTAAAGAAATCTGTGTTTTTGAAACTAATGAAGAGAGCAGATGTCAATGATTCATTTGAATTATTTAGCCTGACATGTTTACTGCTCCAAAATATTTTGGAAGAGTTTCTCAAAATAAAATTTATTGTGTTCAAAGAGAAAAAAAAGTTTAGTTTTTTTTTACCAAGACATTTAAAAATAATATATTTTAGAGTAGTAATCACAATACTGTGAAACCGTGGTATATTTATCCAAGGTTATCATACCATCAGAATCTTATGGCCCATGCCCACTTCCAAAACACACATCGCAATCTTTATTGCAGAAAAATAAAATAATCGCAATATCAGTTTTTTTCAATATTGTGCAGCCATAATTTGTTATTTATTTTCCAATATGCAGGTGATTTTTTTTCTGAAGAACATCATTAGTAATTCATACAATGCATATCAACTACTACTGGTACTTAAAAAAACATATAAAGGCAAAACAAAATGAATACTTATGGTTCCTAATGATATGTTGACTATGTTAAAAGTCACACAAATAATGTGATTATGTCCAGCAATTGGAGTAAGGACTTAATAATGTTATGAACAATTCACAAGACCTTAATGCATCTTCAGGTACCATGACTATATATTTTGTCTGTATATGTTTTTATTGACAAAGTGCGGGAGGTCATTTACTTGCATTTTAAATGTCATCAGATACCATGGTTTCAGCTAAAAAAATTTTTAATGTAAAAAATTATTTCATTTTCACAGCAACAATAAAAAAATAGTAACAATAATAATAGCAAACCTTCTCCAATTTTATCTATGATGCGAAATATTCGAGAAAGCTGTGGCAGAACTTCATACAGATATGCAATTTCCATCTCAACATCCCCTGAAGAGAGAAAAAACACATATATTTAATTATTTCAACATACTAACAAAAAATAAAGCTATAACAATGTCACACAAAAACGACGTCCTTCGTAAAGTAGTAATAAGATAAACATAACATACTATTAATAAAGCATAAATGTACTGTAAACTGAATGAATTGTTTTACTATTAATTGAATGATGTTACATATAATTATGTTAAAGGTATTATAAATGTAGTTAGGTAGACCTTATGTCCTAATGTCTTTGAAATATGATAAAGTGTGTTGCTGAATGTACTGCCAAACATTTGTGGTAAAATAAAACAAACTTTAATCAGGGTTTCTGCAGGTTTCACCAAGTCAAATTCAAGACTTAAAACATTTTTAAGACCTTCAAGAATGAAATTTTAGACTTATATGAGGGCTAAACACGAAGGCTTTTTTAATGGCCCAGCAATAAAAAAAATTACTTGTACCATCAAGAAAACTAATTCTAATTAGTTATTTCTTAGTAACATATTTTAATTACTGTGTCAAAACAAGCAGACATTTTTTTTTCAACATAATGTAAATTAACACTTTGAAAAACTAAATGTATGCACAACAGACTGTTATATTAGTTATAAATAGAGTTTTGCTAAAAGTTTTTAGATGTATTGTCGGTGATTGGACGTGTGTTGGATCGAACGGGAAGCTTTGCATAAACAAAGGAAAATTAAGACCCATTTAAAATGATTTAAGACCTACAAGACAATATTTGAGTGAATTTAAGACTTTTTAACCCCTTGACTGCCCGCTCTACCAAATGGTTGACCATATTTTGACTGTTTTAAATAATGACTGTTAAAGTAATTTAAAGAATGACTGTTTTAAATGGTTTATACAGCATTGTTGGTTTACAAAAAAATAAAAAATAAACAAACATAATCCTGCTGCACTACTACACTTGATTTTGGTTTTATTGTAAAAAACAAACAAACAAAAAGGCATGTTAAATCAGAATCTGAAATATTTTATGGCATACTTCAAAAAATAAGAGATGATTTAGTATTTAATTTTTTTTTTATTTTGAATATTTGTTTAAAATAAATTCATATGTTCAGATTTTTCATAGTATATGTATTAATGCCGGTACTTTTACCATAAACCGACATATCAACCTCTACCAAATGGTTGATATTTAATGGTTGAATTTATGGAATGTGTTGAAAAAAAGCATTGAGTGTGTCAACTAAGCGATATTAGGAGTTAAGAAATGCGATCCAACACATGTTTTTATTGGTGAGGTATAGTTAAAGGGACAAGGCCTAAAATTTAGTTTTTGAAATTTAAGACCCCGCGGACATCCTGTTTAATGTTATGTTTATTGTCGTGTAGTTAATATACTTGTATTGTGCATTTGTAATGATTAATTTGCAGTTTAGTCAATTTCATTATAGATATTAATTTTTAAATGAAATATCTAAAAAGTCTTCACAGCTCACACTGTAGATTATTTATCACTCACTGGAAACTTTGTGTCGACTTCTGCCCTTTTCAACACTTCGATGGGAGCTTCTCTGGACAGTCTTTGCTTCTTCCATTAAATCCGACAATTCAGAACAGATCTAATAATCTCTGTTGTGGGAAACTGTTGGATAAAATTAGATATTAATTTTCATAATCAGCTTGGCTGTTAAAGTATAATACTGATTTAACGCTAACTGCACAATAATAAGACTAGAACAATACAATACATAAGGAAACGAAACATAAGGAAACACACACAAAAAAGCGTCGACATGTATTGCGGAAAATAACATGTAAAACCTTACCTTTTATTGTTTATGCGTTCTCCAAGTCTGTAATTGTTTATGAGAAACACTGTCCCAGAGGATAAACAGCTGAACTGATGTAAAACAGTAAACTTACCGCGCACAGTTCAAAAGTGAAGTCACGATCTTATTTTGATATTAAACACTACAAACGTCACCCATTTTTTTTAAACAAACACGACTATATTATAAAACACATCGCAAACGCTTTGATGTTCAAATACAGGCACATTTCGATCTTGTTTTCGACGTCTTTCCCGACGGGTTCCAAGTTCCGCGCTAAAACAGACGAATGTCACATGACCGGAACTTAGCCATTTGGGTAAAAAATGCAGTAACATTTCTTAAAAATAAAATAAACATTGCTATACTTCTTTAAAATTGTCACATTTCTCTTGTTGCAAAAAAGTTATATCTGCATCGCTTGTACTACACTTCTGTTGTATTTTCATTGTAATTGCCCGTTGTTATTGCAATAAAATAAAATTATTTAATAAAATAAGATAAAATAAAACAAAATTATATTAAATGAAATTAAAAACAACACACAACCATGGCTATAACAAATACATTGATGTTGCCATTTGTTATTTATGTTTCATTGTAAAATTCAAAATAATAAAAACCGAAATAATAAATTTTCTAAATAAAAATATAAATTCAATTCAGTTTAATTTATTAAATGAACACATCAAATACAAAAGCTCACTGCAAAATAAAAAACATTAAAACAAAGAAAAACGTGGTTGCTTTTCCATTCGAATATAACATTTCTGTTTTAACGCGGAGTATTGTGTATTTGCAAGTAAGTACATTTAAGCATCATTTTTAGATAAACTTGAGAACATCTTGCAACTGTTTTAGTTGGTTACCATTAGGCATCGTTTGGGTGTCTCCGAAGGCTTTTATTTTGAAACGGTTTTACTTTGGACGCGGGCTTTTCCTGTGTAAGCATCCCACAGCTGTTCGCAGATGTAGAATGAAGGACGCTGAACATAAGCGTTGGTAAAGCGTTGTTAAAAACGATTAAAAACTGTCCATACCAGCTTTAAATAATGGATAAGTTTGTTGTTCGGTTGCCAAAGGATGACATGATGAAACAGGAACCAAAACATGAGAGGAATTACAAACAAGCAACGTTAGAGTCGCTTCGGGTAAGTTAATGTCTCTCTGCCCATCATTGTCCATCAGGTGAGTTTTTATTCATGTAGACATTTGTATGTGTTCTAGAGAGTAGTTGTAATAGAGGACATTGAAAGGTACAAGTCAATCCTGGAACTGCCTGGTCAACCAAAAGAGAACATGATAGAAGCCTTGAAGGAGCTAGACAAGAAAGTGCCCTCCAGAGAAGTGCTGAAGTCTACTAGAATTGGTAAGTAAATGAATAAACACCAGAAACGTTTTGTTGCAATCTATTCTAAAGGAAAACAAACATAAATGGTGATAAAAGGCAACAGTTTGAAATATATACTAAACTCTTTATATTCTATAGAAAACCAAATATTTTTGATTGGTAATTATTGTTTGGGGTTTAATTCACAGAATTTCTATAAATATATTGTAAACTGTAAACATACTTTTTTGGTCACAATTAATAACATGTTTAATTCCCTCTTTTAAAATCAAAAACATACATAGTCATAGGTTTCTGTGTTCACAGAGATTTTTCAAAATGCTGTTAATATATACATTCTCTGTGAATTTGTTAATTTTTTTTTTTGGTTTTAAATGTTTAATTATGTGCTTTTTGCATTTTATTGAACTACAACAAAACAGAAGAAAAAAAACAATACAATACAATAATAATACATATAAAATACAATGCATAAAAACATTAACCTATGACAGAACAACAGGACACAGAGGGACAAATGCATGTGAAAGCCAAATATAATTTTGCTGGTCAGGTAATGCATAAATAAAAGTAATTATAAAGTAACATTGTTCCTATATTACCAGAAAAAAATGCTTTATTCTGACTATAGTTTTATTGTCAAATATTAGTTTGGGCACATTATTAAAATCATTATAGATTATGAATAATAATAATAATAATCCCCTTGTTTGATCAAATATCTCCAATTTATCATTATTGATATATCTCAACCTCTCCAAAGCAATGTTTACGAGATATGTTAAAATTTTTTATTGCAAATGTCACATCCATAATGCTGGATTTGCTCAAATGAGATGGAGGTGGTATCCTGATCATTAGCATTTTGCTTGAAACAAACACATTTGATTATTCTTGTAATCTTATCAAGTAAAACATTATCTTATTTTAAAAGGCTAACATGAAATGTATTTAAATACACGAACAGTACATGAGCATCACTTGGGGTCTGTCAGTAGCCGGGACTGCTTGCCTGATTTTTGTCAAAAGGCAGAGATGGTACAGAATTTGATGGATGTGTTCACTTTGTATTTCTTCATGTAGGAAAAACTCTATTAACGGAAATTACAGAAAAATTACTATATTGTAATGTATAACATTGTCATGATATGAGAAGTTTGAAGTTTGGAAAATATTACAAAGGTTTGAAAACAGCAACTTGACTTAATCTAAATTCGAAAGATGTAAATAATTTCTGAAACTTTCAATTCTTAGAATGAAAAATATCTTTAAATGTGCCTATACAGTGTTTTATACACAACATTGTTTGCTAAGTTTAGGGTATATGTGTGTGGGCTGACTTAACTGTAATTAATTGTGAGAGAATAATAAATCGTAATAAAATAAAACAGTTTTGATGAACATTTAACCACATGCTCGTTAACCAATGCTCATTTTAAAATTCTTATTTATTTTACAACATTTAATTTGTGAAGTTATTATCCTGACTTTTAGTAATTGTAATCAAATTACACTAATATAAAATAAAATTGGTTTTATTACTGCATTCTTAGAAAATGTAATTAGATTGCTGTAATGCGTTACACCCGACTCCCATTGATTCCTAGTGAGCCAATTTTAAATTCTTGCTGCTCTCATCTTCATCTCTTCAGGACACACTGTGAACAATCTACGCAAGCATTCTGACGATCCTGAAATCAAGTCTTATGCAAAGGAGGTTTACAAACACTGGAGGACCTTCATTGAGGAGCATGCAAACAAACCTTCCATAGAAGTTCGCTGTGATAAACAGACAGAAAGCTTAAGGAGCAACGCAAAGAAACTGCTCTCCGAAGCCATTGAACTGAAGGTAGCGATCTTAACTAAACATTACACTTTTTCAACTGCGATGACATTGTGTGCTTCTGTTTAGTTAGTTTCTGAGTTAAATATTTTGAAAGATTTCGCAAATGAAGAAAAATCATGAAATATTTTGCATGTATATTGTGTATACATTAATAAATTCATTTCATTTTCTTCCACTTTTCCGGGGCTGGGTCATTATAATATACATTTTTTTTACTTTTTCCAGGTGGATCATGGACTGGTGGAGAACATTGAGAGGGAGGTTTTCCACCAAAGCTCTCGGCTTGTTAGTGGTGCATACAGAAGAACTGTGAGGGCTCTTGTCTTCGCTCTCAAACACAAGCCAGATTTGAGAGTTCAGGTCAAAGACGGCAAATTACCAGTTAATGTTTTTGTGAAGAGTTACAAAAAGAAACCTTGAAGAAGTCAGACACCCAGGACACTTTTTAAAAATTGTATCATTTTAAAAAATATATTTATTATATATTTTTTAACTTGCAGAAGTATGCATTAGGCTCCATAATGACTGTTTTTTACTCAAGTTTATTTTTTAACATTCTTTTTATATTTTGTGGGAATGTTCTTTCTATTGAAAGCTATATAAAAGCATTTACAAAAAGAGAACTATCAAGTCCTTCTACACTAACCGGCCACTTTATAAGGTACACCTTACTAGTTCCGGGTTGGATCACCTTTTGCCTTCAGAACTGCCTTAATCCTTCGTGGCATAGATTCAACAAGATCCTGAAAATACTCCTCAAGAGATTTTGGTCCATATTGACATGATAGCATCACGCAGTTGCTCGTTCATGATGTGAATCTCCCATTCCACCACATCCCAAATGCTCTAATAGATTGAGATCTGGTGGCTGTGGAGGCCATTTGAGTACAGTGAACTCACTGTCATGTATTTGAGTAACTGTTGCCTTTCTAATAACCTGAACCAGTCTGGCCATTTTCCTCTGACCTCGGGCATCAACAAGGCATTTGCGCCCACAGAACTGACGCTCACTGGATATTTTATTTTTTCTGAGCATTCTCTGTAAACCCTAGAGATGGTTGTGCATGAAAATCCCAGTAGATCAGCAGTTTCTGAAATACTCAGACCAACAATCATGCCACGTTCATAGTCACTTAAATCACCTTTCTTCCCCATTCTGATGCTCGGCTTGAACTGCAGCAGATCATCCTGACCATGTCTACATGCCTAAGTGCATTGAGTTGCTGCCATGTTATTGGCTGATTAGAAATTTGCGTTACGAGCAGTTGGATAGGTGTACCTAATAAAGTGGGCGGTGGGTGTAATCAGTCACAGAATAAGGACATTGTCCATTAACCCTAAACCATAGTACAATGCAGAAAATGACAACCCAGTTAAAAAAATCAAGTTAGAGGATTCCTAATATTAATACTAATTTTAGTGTGTCTATAAGAGCACCAGCCACACAATAGCAATTAGCATGAGGATAACGGCCAGAACGCAGATGCTGATGAAGATGATGTCGCTGGTCTCATGTGGTTCACTTTTTTTACTGACGCTTTTGTTGTTTGATTGCTCGGCCAGACGGGCCAGTTCATTGAGCCGGTTTCGCTCTTCAGCTGAGATAATGTTGATCATGGCCACCTTCCTCTGGGCGTCACACTGCACCTCGTACTCCTGAATGTTCTGCTGTGGACCATCAGAAACGTCAATGTATAGCGAGTTCACCAGCATGGTGATGTTTTGACGTTTCTGCAACACAGGATATGAGATGACAAATTCAGTTTTAGCATTTGGTCTTAAAGCTGCTGTAACATTGCTGTGACATTTGATTACTACCACTGGATTAAATTTATAGGGATAGTGCAGCCAAAAATGAAAATTACCCCATAATTTACTCACCCTTAAATGATTTTCTGTCTATATGACTGTCTATATAAGAACACATTTGGTGTATTTTTACTTTCATGCTGTATAGTGGTGTAGGTAGTGGCCACCTTTTGAAGCAAAAAAGGGATGAATCTGTCGTAAAAAAATAACTCATATGCTACCAGGGGATTTACCTTGTCTTATATAAAAAAAGAAGTGTTTTTGTTTCAAATATTTAAAATTTTTAAATTATAAACTTTTTTTCAACAACTTCTTGGCTGATCTTTGAATTCATGCTTTCATGCAGAGCAAATCCAATGATGCAAATCCAAAAAATAATACAGTATATTACACTTATTTATGCATACCGGGATGATTTTTGCTCATGCGTATCATCAGTGTTTTTTTTCTCATAATTTCGTAGAGTATTTTCTTAATATTCATACAAAAGGCATAATTTTTTTTACTGTTGATGAGCAGAGTGAAGTGTAAAATCACTTTCTTTTAGATGGCATTTAATTTACACAACTTGCAAGCTGTGAAAGGAACTGAAATGAAGTGAAATGAAACATCTGCAATTCAACTCCTCCTTGTCGAAATTTTTTTTGCAGTCACTACTCCACATTCATATTGCCTCTGCATTTTTTTTGTAGTTAGGAATGTGTGCTTACCTAAACTGTATTGTGCTTGTCTACTGTAAACTTGTGAAGAAAAGTTGTAATCTCATTGCTTGACAAGTTTAAATGGAAAATAAAAGTATTTTTTTACAACATAAAGTTGTAAGATTACATGCATCAGGACTTCTGCTGCAAATTTTTATTTTGTCATACGACAAGTCAGAGTTCAGTCAAGAAGTTGACGAGAACACTATTTGGCAGCCATCAGAAGTCAGAAATAGTTTATAATTTAAAAAAAATATAAATACAGTATTTCTATATACAAAAATGCATCAATGCTTCATAAGACAAGTGTTTAAACCCTGGCAGCATATGGGTTAGTTTTACATCAGATTTTTATTTTTGAGTAAACTATTCTTTAAGTTTGTGGTAGTAGGGGTGTAGTGAAATTACAGGACATTTAATGGACATCTTTTTATCTTGTATACCTGTGCAGCAGTTCCACAGTTGACAAAGCGGCCTAGAATTTTGTAGGATGTTTCTGTGAGTTGGGCCGAGCAGGATGGATTTCCCAGGTAAATGTTTTCACGTTCCAGCTGAGGTAAAGCCTGTCTGGAGATTTGAATCTGAAACTCCGTCCTGGTGCAGCTTATATTGACTGGCACCACTGCAGCGCACAAAGACAACAGCAAAATTGTCAGCTTTTCCAGATGAGTTTTAATTCTTGGTGTTTAATTTTGTGTGTGAACAGTTTATCTGTTACTTTAGGACTTTAGGTAAAATAAATATTGTTGGGAATGTGCAAATGCACTACCAAATGATAAGGTGATTTCAATTTGTGAAAGCCCATAGACTGATTTTTATGTGAAGAATGTTGGATGTTTTTGCTCAACAAATTCAAGAAAGCCTTGCTTCTGTTCTATAAATGTTCAGAATAATGCCAAAAGTGTCATTTAGTATATAGTCTACAATCTCAAATTGCCTGTTTTTATAATAGGGCTTCGAATTTGATGTCTGCAGTTCACTTAGCCACTGGTGTCACTAAATATAGTTTCTGAGTTGTACATATACTGTATCTCCATTAAAGCTGCATTGTGTCATTTTAAATACTTTTTCATGTGTAACATCTCCCATTAACAGCAAAAAATAGCTCTGGTTGTAGCTGGACTGAGTATGAACCATTTAAAATGGCATAGTCACCAGTTGTAATAACAAACAAGCAAGCTTTTATGTAGTTATATATATATTATTTATTTATTTATTTTTTAAGATGATTTATTGTTAAGCACTGGTGGGCCAAAAGGTACAAATGTAGCTTTAAGACCTTTTGAAATCAAAAAAGGTTTTTTATTATTCAGGGAACTTCTTAGCCATGTGTAGAAAACGTGTTTGCCCCCTAAACCTAATAACTGATAACTAGCCCACCCTTAGCAGCAACAACTGCAATCAATCATTTTTGATAACTTGCAATGAGTCTGTTATAGTGCTGTGTAGGAATTTTTGGCCCACTCATCTTTGCAGAATTGTTGTAATTCAGCCACATGGGAGGGTTTTCGAGCATAAACTGCCAAATAAAACCAAGAATTCTGCTGAGTACCAAAGTATCCTGAAAGACAATGTCAGGCTATCCATTAGTGACTTCAACCTGAAGCGAACTTGAGATCTGCAGCAGGACAATAATCCAAAGCACACCAACAAGTACACTTTGGAATGGCTAAAGAAGAACAAAATGAAGACTTTGGAGTGGCCTAGTCAAAGTCCTGACCTGATTCTAATTGAGGTGCTGTGGCATGGCCTTAAAAAGTTGGTTCATGCTCAAAAACCCTCCAATGTGGCTGAATTACAACAATTCTGCAAAGATAAGTTGGCCAAAATTACTTCACAGTGCTGTAACAGACTCATTGCTAGTTAGCGAAAAGACTTGATTGCAGTTGTTGCTGCTAAGGATGGCCTAACCAGCCAAGTTTAGTGGGCAAACACTTTTTTACATGGGGCTATGTTTTGCTCTTTTGTTTTCCATTAAGAATAAGAACTTTAATTTGAAAACTGCATGATGTGTTTTCTTGTGTTATCTTTGACTAACATTTAAATTAGTTTGTTGATCTGAAACATTAAAGTGTGGCAAACATGCAAAAACCATATTCACTTGTCACCAACCCATTTGAGTTTCTTTCTTCTGTTGTCTGGTGTGTTAACACTTGAGGCTGAGTAAATAGTGAGAAAATGTTTCTTTTGAGTGAATATAACTTTAATAATGTGCAGCTCTGAAATATTTACACATTAATTCATGATGTTTGTAAACAAACAAAATGTCAAACTGTTTTTTTGTCAAACCATTACTTACGGCTTTTATAATTAAAGTAATAAGTGTGCTAATTACTTATATACTAATATACTTAAATTACTTATGTACTAATATAGTACATATTATTACTGATAGCAAAATATATAGCAATAGCTCATTAGGAATGTACTTTTGGGATTTGAGAGCATCATTATGTTATATTTTTGTCATATGGAAAGGAACAGTTCACACAAAAATGAAAATTCTGAAAGCTGACTAAATTATTCTGATAATTTACTGATAATCTGTTTGTTTCAAACCTGTTTGAGTTTGTTCAGTTGAACACATATATGTTTGTTTTTTTCTACTGTGGATGTCAGCAGTTTCATGCTTCAACATTCTACAAAATATCTACTTTTGTGCTCAACAGAAAAAAACCCTTCAACTAGTTTGGAACCAGTCAAGGGTGAGCGAATGAGTGCAGAATTTTCATTTTAGGGTGAAAAAAATTCTGTTTAGAATAACAATAACCTGGATTTAAACATTTGGATTTAATACAAAAAGCCTCATCTCCTAAAAATGTGGTTGCACTGTTGATTCATTAGCATTGATACCACAAAAACTATCATTTGGATCCTAAAAATCGTTCTTGATAAAAAAAAAAACGAAATCAGTATAAAATATTTTTTAAAAAGTGTGATCAATTTTCACTTACCCCCTAAATAGGATGCTGTGAAGCCCTTAAAAGCGTAGTTCCGGTCTGTGTTGAGAACGACCAATAGTTTATTTCCCTTGGAGGTCAAAGATGGAGGCTGTTCACTGCCGCACCACTGACCCAGCACACTGTCTGCCTCGCTGTCCCCATCATACACGGCCACCGAGTCATAGTCACACATGCTGGTCAAGCTGTTTCGATCCTCAAGCTCCAGAAAGGCGAAAAATAGCTTGACCCTGTAGCCGGCCGCTAGAGTGATGGTCCAGTGACAGTTGATGTTGTTGGGGTAGATGTTTGGGTAGTGAGGGCTGGTAAAGTTCCCACTGATGTCTTTGAGAAACTGCTGGCACTCTCCTTTAAAAACAGAAACACAGAGACTTGAAATCAATGTTTAATGGATTTTACACTTTCTGACAATATTTAAAGGGATCGTTCGAAACGCAAACATGTTTTGAACGAGTGGAGGATGAGTAAATGAATTTTCATTTTTGGGAACGCTGTCCCTTTAAATACATATCACACATATGGAACAGTGTAATTTACATTTATCACTCAAAAGCATAGGTCTCAAACTCATTTCCTGGAGGGCTGCAGCTCTGCACAGTTTTGACCCAACCCTAATCAAACACAACTGATCCAACTAATCAAGATGTTTAACACTACTACAGACTATTAAGCAGGTGTGAGTCTAAACTGATGCTAAACTACGCAGAGCTGCAGCCCTCCAGGAGTTAAGTTTAAGACCATTGTTCTAAAGCTTATTTATTCATATTTGTTTGATTATACACTGCACATTTTACTTAATACAACTTATTTGGTAACACTTTCGAATAAAGTTCCATTAGTTAATGCTAGTTTATGAGTTTACTAACATCATCAAACAACGAACAATACATTTGTTACAGTATTTATTCATTTTGGTTAACGTTAATTACGGATTCACGGATTCACTCTCAGGATGGCGCCGCGGATGGCTGCCTCGGTGTGGAGCTCTTCAGTGTTTGCACTATTTCTGTTAGTCTGTCCTGTTTTATGTTTATCAAACACGATCAGTTATACCAGGGATGAGCTGCTGAACATTCGGCAGTGCACACCAACTAATCATCAACTGGATTTTGATTTCTCTGGCGTTTTGCGGAACATTGTCATCGGCGGAGCAGCTGCTTTGTGGAAGAAATACAAGACCCGGCGGCGTGGGAAAAGAGCCGGCGCGCTCGTCAGGCTGAGACAGCGCGGCTTCAGAACAGCGCTGCCTAGCATCCATCTAGCGAATCTCCGCTCGCTTCCTAACAAAATGGACGAACTACTTCTGCTCTCACGCGAAAACAAGAACTTTAACAACTCTGCTGCGCTGTGTTTCACAGAAACCTGGCTGAACAAAGCCATTCCGGACAGCGCATTACACTTACCGGACTTTCAGCTGTACAGAGCAGATCGCGATACGGAGTCAACGGGCAAAACACGCGGTGGTGGGACATGCTTTTACATCAACAGGAGATGGTGTACGGATGTAACTGTGTTAAAGAAGATGTGCTGTCCTGATGTGGAAGCGCTTTTCATTAACTGTAAGCCGTTTTATGCACCGCGGGAGTTCTCCTCGTTCATTCTCGTCTGTGTTTACATTCCACCACAAGCACACGTGAGGACTGCGTTACAACAGCTGTCTGATCTGATCACAGAGACTGAACAACGACACCCGGACTCTGCTTTTATCATTCTCGGTGACTTTAATCAGGCAAAACTCACACACGAGCTGCCTAAATTCAAACAGCACATCACATGCCCCACCAGAGACAATAACATTTTGGATCATTGCTACACCACAATAAAGGATGCATATCGCTCTGTCGCCAGAGCAGCTTTAGGACTCTCCGACCACTGCCTGGTTCATCTTATACCAACTTACAGGCAAAAACTTAAAACTACTAAGCCAGTATTAAGGACTGTTAAGAGATGGACCAACGACACAGAGCAGGTCTTACAAGCCTGTTTTGAATGCACTGATTGGAGTGTTTTTGAAGCTGCATCCACCAACCTAGACGAGCTCACAGAGACTGTAACATCATACATCAGTTTTTGTGAGGAGTTATGCATCCCTACCAGGACCTACTTATCATTTAACAATGATAAACCATGGTTTACACCAAAACTTAGACAGCTTCGTCATGAAAAAGAGGATGCCTACAGGAGCGGGGACAGGATTTTATACAATCAGGCCAGGAACACACTGACAAAGGAGATTGGTGTGGCCAAGAAAAGCTATGCCAAAAAGCTGCAAAACCAGTTTTCTGCCAACGACCCTGCATCAGTATGGAAAGGCCTGAAAGACATCACAAATTATAAAACGCCATCCCCCAGTATCGACTGCAACAAACATCTTGCAAACGAGCTGAATATCTTCTATTGTAGATTTGACACCTCTGACCAGACACCTCACACCCACCCGGATCATCTCCCTACACAGCCATCAACACCTCCAGCCATCTCCCTCTCACCCCCTGCACTTCAGATCAGTGAGGATAATGAGCATCAGATCCTCAGTAAACAGCCATCAACACCTCCAGCCATCTCCTTCTCCACCCCGGCACTTCAGATCAGTGAAGATAATGTGCGTCAGATCTTCAGTAAACAGAGGAGAAGAAAAGCACCAGGTCCAGATGGTGTTTCACCAGCCTGTCTGAAAACTTGTGCGGACCAACTGGCTCCCATTTTCACACAGATCTTCAACAGATCACTGGAACAGCGCAAAGTTCCATCCTGCTTCAAATGCTCCACCATCATCCCAATACCAAAGAAACCAAAGATCACAGGACTCAATGACTACAGACCTGTTGCCTTAACATCTGTGGCCATGAAGTCATTCGAAAGACTGGTGCTAGCTTATCTGAAGGACATCACTGGACCTTTGCTGGACCCCCTGCAGTTTGCCTATAGAGCAAACCGGTCTGTGGATGATGCAGTCAACATGGGACTGCATTATATCCTAGAACATCTGGACAAACCAGGGAACTACGCAAGGATACTGTTTGTGGACTTCAGTTCTGCCTTTAACACCATCGTCCCATCACTGCTCGAGAACAAACTGACCCAGCTGTCTGTCCCTAGCTCTGTCTGTCAATGGATCACCAGCTTTCTGACAGATAGACAACAGCTAGTCAGAATGGGCAAAATCACATCCGACAGCCGCACCATCAGCACTGGTGCCCCCCAGGGATGTGTTCTCTCCCCACTGCTCTTCTCCCTGTACACAAACGACTGCACTGCAAAAGACCCCTCCATTAAGCTCTTGAAGTTTGCGGATGACACTACTGTTATCGGCCTCATCCGGAACGGTGACGAGTCTGCATACAGACAGGAGGTGGAGCGGCTGGCTTTATGGTGCAGATACAACAACCTGGAGCTGAACACGCTCAAAACAGTGGAGATGATAGTGGACTTTAGGAGAAACCCCCCTGCACTCCCCCCACTCACCATCATGAACAGCACTGTGGCTGCAGTAGAGTCATTCAGGTTCCTGGGCACCACCATCTCTCAGGATCTGAAGTGGGACATTCACATAGACTCCATTGTAAAGAAAGCCCAGCAGAGACTGTACTTCCTTCGTCAGCTGAGAAAGTTCAACCTGCCACAGGAGCTGCTCGTACAGTTCTACTCAGCTGTCATCCAATCCATCCTCTGCACTTCAATCACCGTCTGGTTCAGCTCAGCTGCCAAAACCGACCTCCGTAGACTACAGCGAATAGTCCGGACTGCTGAACGAATCACTGGCACTACCCTTCCCACACTTCAAGAACTGTACTCTTCCAGAGTGAGTAAAAGGGCTCGTAAAATCACTCTGGACGCCTCACACCCAGCACACTACCTGTTCGAACTGTTACCGTCTGGTCGGCGCTACAGAGCACCAAGCACAAAAACAGATAGACACAGGAAAAGTTTCTTTCCTCAGGCCATCTACCTCATGAACAGTTAAATATTCCCCTACTGTGCAATAAACGTGCAATACTTTCTCATACGCACTTGTACACAGCACCTTATAACCTGTATATTTACAACATATCTGTACATACATTCAACATCCAGATCTTTTTGACTAACTGCATCTCTGTTTAATGTTTATTGCCTTTTCTTTTCTTGTATTTAATTTTGTGTTGTCACTCGTCACTTTATGTACACTGAAAGCTTCTGTTGCCAAAACAAATTCCTTGTGTGTGTGAAGCACACTTGGCAATAAAACTGATTCTGATTCTGATTCTGATTCTGATTCTGATTCTGATTAATAAAAAGCAAGTCATTCACAGTTCTTGTTAACTCATGTGCATTAACTAATGTTAAGAAGCATGGCTTTGGATTTTAATAATGCATTAGTAAATGTTAAACTATGATTAATAAATGATGTACAAGTATTGTCCATTCTTCTTAGTTCATGTTAGTAAACACATTAACTATCATTAACTAATGGAATATCGTAAGGGTGTAATTATATGTATGCACTCCATATCTAAGCGTGTTCTGTACAACTTACACACATTTTGCAAATACATTCTTTATAGGCTTTCCATTGAAAAACAGAATTGTAAAAAAAAAGGGTTGTAGCTTTAGACTGATGTATAGTTTGTCAAGATTACTTGTGTTCTTTTTGATGTAATCTATTCGTAAAGACTGAAATGTAAAAACTAAAAAACAGCACCCTAGTGCATCCACGTCCTGATGCTGGCTAAGAGGAAGAAGAGTAGTCAGGCAGGCAATGGTCAAACAGGAGCATAAATTTAATCCAAGATTGTAGTCAAAAACAGGTGAAAGGTAGGGATGGCTGAATTGAAACTGAGGTTTCGACAGTTTCGAAACTGCACCGAAGCATGATCCGAAACACCCAGGTTACATGAATAAGGTGATTCGAAACACCAGATCATGTGACTAAAGCGATTCAAAGCATCTGTCATATCAGAAGTGTTTAGAGACCTGGCGAATCTGCGTTTGACTGACAGAGTCAAAAGAAAACTCTATCTCATGTAGCCTAGTGGACTGTGCGTGTACACAGAGTAACTGCTGCAAATGGCTCGAGTCTGAATCCCGACTTGTACAAATACTTTGATTTTATGACTTTTTATGACCAAAACAAGACATATTAATTCACAAAGTGTTCATTCGGATGTCAGACCAATGTCAAAACAAAACACATTACAGGAAAAGAGCATTTAAAACTAACATCTAGATGCATCACCCTGGATTCAAACCCATTATTTTAGCATGCTAGTCTGGAACTCTCACCGATTCACTAAATCACTTGAAGCCTCAACTCTACAACGTTGGGTTTAAGACCTCAATTTGTCTATTTCTGAGCAATGGCCAGATCTGGGCCAGACAAATTTTGCTATGTGGGTAGTTTCTCTTATCACAGTAAGGTATGCATGTATGCCTAATGGTTCACACATATTTGTCATTGTTTAATTCATTTTGTTTTATCATTTGACAGAGAAGTTAGTGTTTTGATATCTCACTGGAATATCTGATCTGTGGTTATGGCACACTGCAGTCTACAGGAAGTGCAGAATTATTAGGCAAGTTGTATTTTTGAGGATTAATTTTATTATTGAACAACAACCATGTTCTCAACGAACCCAAAAAACTCATTAATATCAAAGCTGAATACTTTTGGAAGTAGTTTTTAGTTTGTTTTTAGTTTTAGCTATTTTAGGAGGATATCTGTGTGTGCAGGTGACTATTACTGTGCATAATTCACAAATATACATTTCTGACATTTAAAAACAAAACAAAAACAAATCAGTGACCAATATAGCCACCTTTCTTTGCAAGGACACTCAAAAGCCTGCCATCCATGGATTCTGTCAGTGTTTTGATCTGTTCACCATCAACATTGCGTGCAGCAGCAACCACAGCCTCCCAGACACTGTTCAGAGAGGTGTACTGTTTTCCCTCCTTGTAAATCTCACATTTGATGATGGACCACAGGTTCTCTATGGGGTTCAGATCAGGTGAACAAGAAGGCCATGTCATTAGCTTTTCTTCTTTTAGACCCTTTCTTGCCAGCCATACTGTGGAGTACTTGGACGCGTGTGATGGAGCATTGTCCTGCATTAAAATCATGTTTTTCTTGAAGGATGCAGACTTCTTCCTGTGCCACTGCTTGAAGAAGGTGTCTTCCAGAAACTGGCTGTAGGACTGGGAGTTGAGCTTGACTCCATTCTCAACCCGAAAAGGCCCTACAAGCTCATCTTTGATGATACCAACCCAAGCCAGTACTCCACCTCCACCTTGCTGGCGTCTGAGTCGGACTGGAGCTCTCTGCCCTTTACCGATCAAGCCACGGGCCCATCCATCTAGCCCATCAAGACTCACTCTCATTTCATCAGTCCATAAAACCCTAGAAAAATCAGTCTTGAGATATTTCTTGGCCCAGTCTTGAAGTTTCAGCTTGTGTGTCTTGTTCAGTGGTGGTCGTTTTTCAGCCTTTCTTACCTTGGCCATGTCTCTGAGTATTGCACACCTTGTGCTTTTGGGCACTCCAGTGATGTTGCAGCTCTGAAATATGGCAAAACTGGTGGCAAGTGGCATCTTGGCAGCTGTATGCTTGACTTTTCTCAGTTCATGGGCAGTTATTTTGCACCTTGGTTTTTCCACACGCTTCTTGTGACCCTGTTGACTATTTTGAATGAAACGCTTGATTGTTCGATGATCACGCTTCAGAAGCTTGGCAATTTTAAGAGTGCTGCATCCCTCTGCAAGATATCACACTTTTTTTGACTTTTCTGAGCCTGTCAAGTCCTTTTTTTGACCCATTTTGCTAAAGCAAAGGAAGTTGCCTAATAATTATGTACACCTGATATAGGGTGTTGATGTCATTAAACCACACCCCTTCTCATTACAGAGATGCACATCACCTAATATGCTTAATTGGTAGTAGGCTTTCAACATGCATAAAGAGGATGATGTGGTCAAAATACTCATTTGCCTAATAATTCTGCACTCCCTGTATTGTTTGGTATACTTACTGTTTACTAGATAAAGATAAAAGATTTCCATTGTAGCAGTTTTACCATAAAAATAACAGCCATTATTTGTATGCCAGCGTGTGTCTCACCTGAGAAGTAGTAGGCTTTGAAACCTCTCCCTCCGATGTTGAAATCAGATTTGAAGACCACCAGCAGTTGGTTTGATGTGGTGATGGTGTTAGGAGGTTGCTCGTTACCGCAGTAGTTACCCAGGTGATGGTGTTTAACAGTGGGGCCATCGAAAAGAGCCACATAGTCAAAGTTGCAGCCCTCGTTGTTTTCCAACTGGAAGTCGAGAAACACCAGGCTGACCAGACTCTGATTGGACACATGTACAGTCCAGGAGCACTCAGCGCTGTTGCTGTAGTCTTGTGGATAACCTGGGCTTGCGATGACCCCCGAAAGGCCGGTCAAAACTCCACCACACATATCTGATTTAGAAAGAGGTTTAATTTTTTTTACATATATCCACAGATGAAAGCTAGAATATATTGAGGTGGTGATTTCCAATAAAACATAAACAATGTTGCGCATAAACAAGCTTTTTGAATATGAAAATGCATGAATCAAAAATCTACAAGTAGACAACCAGCGTAATCATTTTACAGTTAGTAATTTAAATCAAATGATCTAGAAAAAGATTGAAAAGATATTGATCTACGATTTATTTTCATAGAATTTACAGTGAAAACAGCAGCGCTCATCAGAATTTTATCATTAAAATATGGTAGAATAAATACAAATTTTACAGTATTTTTACATTTTTTTCTGATGAAATTAGAAAATGTTTTTAATTGGATTCCTTTGAACTTATAAAAAATAAGTAGAACAAAACTAGTAATGTGTGTACATTTTGTATAAAAATGTGTTCTACTAAATTCTCTCATAAATATTGATTAAAGTATGCAACATCTGTTTATTAACAGCTTCCATATTTTGTGGTTCACATGTGTTTTCAGTTTGTCTGCGATTATGAATTGCATTATGGGACCTTGATATACACTTAAACTTACTTTATTAGGTACACCTTACTAAAACCTAGTAGAGTTTGACCCCCTTTTGCCTTCAGAACTGCCTTAATCTTTCATGGCATAGATTCAACAAGGTACTGGAAATATTCCTCAGAGATTTTGGTCCATATTGACATGATAGCATCACGCAGTTGCTGCAGATTTGTCAGCTGCACATCCATGATGCGAATCTCCTGTTCCACCAAATCCCAAAGGTGTTTTATTGGGTTGAGATATGGTGACTTTGAAGGCCATTTCAGTACAGTGAACTTATTGTCATAATCAAGAATGATGAGATGATTTGCACTTCATGACATGGCGCTATCTTGCTGGAAGTAGCCATCAGAAGATGGGTACACTGTGGTCATAAAGAGATGGACATGGTCAGCAACGATACATAGGTAGGCTATAGTGTTGACACGATGCTCAATTGGTACTAATGGGCCCAAAGTGTGCCAAGAAAATATCCCTCACACCATTACACTACCACCAGCATGAACCGTAGATACAAAGCAGAATGGATCCATGCTTTCATGTTGTTGACGCCAAATTCTGACCCTACCATCCGAGTGTCGCAGCAGAAATCGAGACTCATCAGACCAGGCTATGTTTACAAACTTCTATTGTCCAATTTTGGTGAGCCTGTGCAAATTGTAGTCTCAGTTTCCAGTTCTTAGCTGAGAGCAGTGGCACACTGTGTAGTCGTCTGCTGCTGTAGCTCATCTGCCTCAAGGTTCGACATGTTGTGTATTCAGAGATGCGCTTCTGCATACCTCGGTTGTAACAAGTGGTTATTTTAATTTCGGTAGCCTTTTCATCAGCTCAAACCAGTCTGGCAATTCTCTTTTGACCGTTGGCATCAACAAGGCATTTGCACCCACAGAACTGCAGCTCACTGGATATTTTCTCTTTTTCAGACCATTCTCTGTAAACCCTAGAGATGGTTGTGCGTGAAAATCCCAATAGATCAGCAGTTTCTGAAATACTCAGGCCAGTTTGTCTGGCAGCAACAACCATGCCATGTTCAAAGTCACTTAAATCACCTTTTTTCCCCATTCTGATGCTCGGTTTGAACTGTAGCAGATCTACTTGACCATGTCCACATGCCTAAATGCATTGAGTTGCTGCCATGTGATTGGCTAATTAGACATTTGCGTTAACACGCAGTTGGACAGGTGTACCTTATAAAGTGGCCGGTGAGTGTATATACTTTGTCAATTTCTGATGTTGAAAATTAAACTGCAGTTAACAACAGTAACCTATTGATATTTTAGTTGTTTGAAACAATATATTGTATTAAAAAACATGCAGAAATAAGTCTGTAAAACAACAGAAAATGCACTGGCAGTTTATTGCCAGGTTTCTATTGTAATCTATAACACCAATACACACAATATATTAATAAAAAAGTCACTTTTTTAAACTTTTCAACATCAGAAGTTTCAACATCAAAAGATCAAGGTCACAATGCAATTTAAAAACATAACTAAATGAGAAAAAACATTGTGGTTTTACATATAATTTTGGTTATTTTTTGGAAAGATATGTATTTTAATATTTATCCCTGTGTAAAACTTTGCATCATAGATTTACAATTACTGTCATTTGCTGCATCCTGATTCCAACTGAACCTAGAATAAGTATTTCAGTCTTCTGTTCAGTTTCTCCTCACCTTTCCTATATCCCACCGAGAAACCCTTGCGTGCAACATGGCGATCTGAATGGAAGATGATGGACATGACGTTCCAGGACGAGCTAAACTGAGGAGGAGAAACATCTCCACAGAATTTCCCCAGGAGATTTCCTTCATCCTCCGAGATGCCGTTGTATATCTTGATGTAGTCATAAGCGCAGTCTGTGTGGTACTCCAGCTCAAAGTGATGAAAAGTCAACAGTACAGAAGAGCCTTCAGAGACTACTATCAGCCAAGTGCATTCGGTGTCATAAGGGTACAGGCCTGGAAAATTAGGACTCGACACATTGCCATTGCTTGCAGAGAGGATTCCTCCACATTTGACACCTATACAAAAATACCATCATTTAATTAGACATCATATTGTATTTTAATGATCAAATAAAAGCTACTTCACTAAACTCCAGGGCCTGGTTTCACAGACAGGGCTTAGACTATAGCCAGGATTAGGCCATAGTTCAATTAGGACATTTAAGTAATTTTTAATAACATGCTTAGAAAAAAAACATTACTTGTGTGCATCTTGAGACAAAACAAAGGCACTGATATATTTAAAAATCAATCGGTGCAATTTTATTTCAGTTGAAACAGCTCAGACTTACATTTTAGTCTAGGACTAGGCTTAAGCCTTGTCTCTGAAACTGGGGGCAGGTGTTTTTTTGGCAGTAAAGCACTTCAACATTCTATTGAAGAGATAAATAATATACAAAATGCTGTCTTACTCGCTCTCTTCTTGTTCTAAACCTTTTTCATTTTTTTGTCATTCTGTTGAACACAAATGAAGATATTTTAAAGAATGTTGAAAACAGGTAGCCGTTGAATTCCATAATACTTCGGATATCAATGTTTACTGGTTTCCAACATTTTTAAGAATATATTACTTTGTGTTCAACAGAAGAAAGAAACTCAAACAGGTTTGGAACCTGTTGGAGTAAGTAAATACAGAGTAAGTTTCTTTTTTTTTGGGTGGGTGAACTGCCCCTTTAAAGGATGGTTGTAATAATTTGCAGGCCATAAATTTAGCTATATAAGAAGTTCTTCTTTTGTAAACCTATTATGCCTTTCTGGTAATTTGAAGTACATTTACTTGAAGTGGGTGTTCATAAGTATGTCACAAAACCTTTGTAATCATAAAATGATTATGAATAAGATTTTATGCACGCTTAACTGCTATTTAGTGGCATGCGCTCAGTTGTGTCATGTAATGTTGTTTGAGATAACTTTGACATACAAATACATCTTATTTTCAGTGTCTTTGTCATGACAACATTACATTACTAGACACCATAACTTGTCATAAACATGATTATCATGAAGCCATTATAATTGTGTTATAAATAATTTGCTGCTGTACCATAACTGCAGTAGATTCAATGATATTGTGCAAAAATGTAGCGCAAGTAAAGTAAAAAAGTAAAGTATCTGTTGTGAATATTAATAAAAAGCTGACCATTTAAAAGTACTCAAGAGTAGTGAATATTACGCTGTGAAAGTTTGATGCGTTTACATGCCATTTGTGCAGTGTGTTTGAAAACATAACATTCTGTAGTGCATTTATTTATTATTTAAGTTAATTTGGCAATTATAGTCATCATAGACTATCAGTAGTCTCTGGGTCATTGCGTATACAGATTTTGCACATCTTCTTGGACACTTTTAATGCTTTAAATGATTTGCTGCATCTATAAAGCGCCCATCTCTTGAGGTTGTTCAGTATAATGTAACTTACTATTTATGTGTGATTTGATTGGACGGGAATCACAGGACTGATTTTTCCACTTAGCCAACCACCATAGACAAGAAAAACTAAAGTAGTGACTGCAAATTGAAGGAAAATAGTGGAGTAAAAGTTCTCAAGGGAAAGTAAAAGTACACATTTTTAAAACTTCTAAGTAAATTACAATTCCTGAGGAAAATGACTGAATTACAGTAATTTGAGTGTTTGTAATTTGTTCCTTAATTATTACACCAGAAAGGGAGTTTAGTTCCTAGTCATATTCATTTATTTATTAATTTCTCACGTTCATGTTGGTCTAGAAAATTGTTCGACATTTTACAAAGGTCTTAGTGCATGATGTAACTACAAAAGTGTTGAGTTTTAAATAGGAAAATTATCAAAACTCTTTGTTCCTTTTTGAACGTGATGCATATGGTCTAATCTGATTGAACCATCTTTGCTATGCTAAGCTAAGCTAAAAGTGTTAGTTAGACCTGGAGATTGGCTAATGGATTCTGTTAGTGGTCTTGTAAAATGAGCCTATTTTCCAAAAAAACGAAGTGTGTCTTAAAGCGGTAGGCATATGTTTAAACTCAGTATCATATGGTGTTATTTCTAATGTTGTGTATATGTGCGAAACAAAATGTGACCCTGAACCACAAAACCAATAATAGGAGTAATTTTTTTAAATTCCTTTAAAATGTTTTTAAATAACAAATACACCGTAAAAAATGCAGGGTTCCACACAATTTATTCATGTTGTCCCAACACAAAATTGATTAAGTTAACACTTTTGTGAACAAATTCATGTGGATTGAACATAAAAAAATGTTGTCTCAATGAAATCTCAAGAATTGTGTTGATTCAGCTTATTTTGAATAAGTAGTTTAAACAAGCAAAAAAAAAATTTTTTTGAGTGTATTTATATTTAAAATTTCACATTTATACATCTGATGCTGAAATAAATTAGCTTTCCAATAATGTAAAGATTGGTGTGATAGTACAATACTTGTCCAAGATACAACTATTTGAACATCTGTATTCTTCTGGTGTACAAAAATCTAAATACTGAGAAAGTTGCATTTAAAGTTGTCAGAATGGAGTTCATTACAACGCACATTACTAATCCCCACCTCTAGAACCCAAACTAACATTGCCTACACGATTTACATTTTATCAGTATGCGTTTCAGGGAATCATTGTTGAATACTTAACATACTTTTGTTTAAAACGTTCTACAAAATGATTACACAAAAGAGCATTGGTATTTATTAAAAGCAACCCCAGTCATCAGAATTAGGAAGCTGTCAATTCCATAGAGAAAGCATTACTGGTTCCATTACTGGTACTGAAGCTTTTTTTTTATTAAGACTGTACAAGCTTACAGAAGAACTGAGGTGTTTACAGCGGTACAACATTCATGAGGTGTGCACTTTCACCCACGAGATAAGAAGCTTTCCTACCTTTCTTGGAGGTGACCTTTCCAGCAATGAACAAAGCATGAATGAAGACGGTCATCCTTAAAACCATGTTTTGTTTTCTTTTGGTATGTGGCTTTGAGGTGTCCTGTAGGTTTAGAAAGCAAGAGGTACTTTAAAGCTCCTCATTCTGTGGCCTCTCATTCTGGGGCAACTAGATAGGTGGTCCACTCTTTGGCTCTCCAACTAAATTTTAATGAGGACTATCAAATGCACGCTGGTGGCTTGTCAATACACTGTTTGGAGAGAAAGGCATGAAATGTTAATGAGTGTATTGTGCACATGGAACAAGTGGTGTGTTTTAAGTTGATAAGAGGAAGAGACACGCAGATGATTAGATGTTTTACACACAGTCTAAATCAAGGGACTCCAACCTTATTTTATATGAGAGCTACATTTAAATGAATTAAACTGGCGGAGAGCTACTTGTTTCATTTTGAAAGTAACTAAATAAAACAAGGGCAACACGGAGGCTCAGTGGTTAGCACTGTCGCCTCACAGCAAGGAGAGGTTCGAGCCTCAGCTGGGCCAGTTGGCATTTCTGTGGAGTTTGCATGTTCTCTCCGTGTTTGTGTGGGTTTTCTCCGGGTGCTTCGGTTTCCTTCACAATCCAAAGACATTCGCTATAGGTGAATTGGATTAACTAAATTTGCCGTAGTGTTTGAGTATGTGTGTGAATGAATGGGTGTTTTCCAGTACTGGGTTGCAGCTGGAAGGGAATTTGCTGCGTAATGCCTCATTCTCGACTTTGTTGCTGCCTGTTGCTCTGGGTGGTGACCTGCTGCAAACAAAGGTCTGTGTAGATCTATAGCACAGACAATACAACCGGCCTCTGAGAGAGGATTACATAAGTTCTACTGGTGTTCCTATTGGCTGTTGCTCAAGAAAGTCACTCTTCATTTGCATAAAGTTGAAAATTCTCAACTTTGTTGCATCGCTCAACATGCCCACCTGGTCTCCAATGGTCGCTGTCGCTCGCATAGACGGAAGTCGCTGGAAGTTGCTCACTCTCCGTTGAAATGAACGGTCACTTTTTGCTTTGCTCCTTTTCACTCCTTTTCATACTCAGCCTCCACATCAAAGTTTCTGCAAGCAAAGAAGGTCAAGGTACTCAAGGACTGGCCAGCCCAGTCACCAGACATAAACATTATTGAGCATGTCTGGGGTAAGATGGAGGAGGCATTCATTAAAGATGAATCCAAAGGATCTTGATGAACTCTGAGAGTCCTGCAAGAACGCTTTCTTTGCCACTCCAGATGAACTTTATTAATAAGTTATCTGAGTCATTGCAGAGATGTATGAATGCAGTTCTCAAAGCTCATGAGAGTATTAATATTAATTCTTTTCCCACTGCAATATGACTTTATATTCTATACTGTACATTATTTTTGTTAAGTGACAAGACTTTTGTTTAAGCCAAGTCGGACTCTACTATCCTAATTAAATCATTAAAAATCAAGGCATGATCATATTTTATTTTGGTAAAATAAGTGTAATCTAGAGGCCTTTGCCTTTCATATAAGCCACTTCTGATACCAAATGATCAACTAGAAGTTTATTTATTATTTGTTGTTCCTAAAACTTGGATAGTCGACAATACTTTTGTCAGGTAGTGTACAGTGAGGGTATAGTTGGTCAGTCCTGCCAAGAGGGCAGTGTTACAATATCCCTTTGGATAAAGTCAACTTCATTGTAACTGTACAAACTGTTAAATGGTTCCTGCATGCAGATTATACCAGAATGTGCAATAGGCACATAGCTCGTCAGTTCACCCAAAGTTTTGCAGTAGACTGCAACTGAATTTGCATCTAAAATAAAGGTGACCACAATACAGTGTGCTTTATTTTCATATACTGTAAAAAAAACTGTTATAAAAATTGTTTTCTGCCACTGTATAAGGAGTAACAGAGCAGACAACCGGTCAAATCCACTTCAGTGGTTGCACTGTGACTTTACAGCAAGAAGGTCACTGGTTTGAGTCCTGGCTGGGCCAGGTGGCATTTTTGGTGTGGAGTTTGGGTGCTCCGGTTTCCCCTACAGTCCAAACATTAGCAGTATAGGTGAATTGGGTAAACAAAAATTGTCTGTAGAGCACAGGTGTCAAACTAAATTATTGGAGGGCTGCAGCTCTGCACAGTTTAGTTCCAACCCTAATTAAACACACCTGATCAGACTAATTGAGTCCATCAGGCTTGTTTGAAACCTACATGTGTTGGAGCAGGATTAGAACTAAACTGTGCAGGGCTGCTTCCCTTCCAGGAACTGAGTTTGACACCCCTGGGCCCGGTTTTTCAAAAGTAATCCACTAGGATTTTGGATAACGGATTGGATCAAATCTTGAAAATGGGTTTATCAAAAGAAAAAACGGATTACATAATCGGATTAGATCACATAATCCAATCTTGGTTTTGATCTGGATCAAAGTTTGGGTTTTTTAGACCTTTTTTGTAGGATTTGGATCACTTTGATTCAAAACATCTGGATTAAACTGATCCCATCAGAAAGGTGGATTCAGCGTGGATTTCATGCCCAAAATGTAATGAAAACTTAAAAAATGTATCAAATAATACTATATTTGGATCATGCAGCGGTATCTTACAAGAGATCATATTTATTCAAAGGTTTTAATTGTATTTGTTTATCCGTCAGGTAGGCTTTAATGTATTCAGCCTTTCAGTATAGGCCTACAGCAAAGTAGAAAGAGTTTGGCCTCATAAAATAATCCCCCAAATAGCAATAAATTTCATTCTGTCACTAAGTAAAATATATATACTCATTACAATGTAAAACTATTTTTGTTTTTAGAATATTTATTAGTGATGTATGCAATGATATCAGAATAACCAAAAAATGCAAAAAATGGCAATTACAAATTTTTGAAATCATTTTTAACAATTGCAAAAAGCGACTGAAAGGGCAGAAGCACAGCTTCGTCTGGCAGAGGAACAACTGACTCTGACCAAAATGCAGCAAACCAAGGCCAGACTTGAGATTCACCTTCTAAAGGCTACGCTCACTCAGACAAGCTGGTCTCTCCACATCAGATGAGGAAGTCTGAAACTATTGTGGAGTTATTTGTCATTAAGTCTTTTTTTAATTCAATACATCTATATTTGAAATTGTTTTTAGTTTTTTTTTAAATGTGTGTGTTTTCATTTCAAATAAAAATAAAGTTATATTGACCCCACACTGGCTATTCTAATTGTTGCTCTTTTAAATATCTATAGTTCTACATTGTGATTTCCTATCCTGTTTGAGCACTGGTTATCCAGATTTAGTGATCCTGATAAGTTCCTATCCGGATCAGATTGATCTAATCCTATGTTGCTTTGAAAAACTGTCTCAAAAAGAAAGCTGGATTACGTGATCACGGATCGCAGAAAAAGGATTACTAAATCCGGATCAATTTTGTCTGGATTAAACCTTTTGAAAAACCGGGCCCTGGAGTAGAGTATGAGTTTGAATGAGAGAGTGTATAGGTGTTTTCCAGTCCTGGGGTACGACTGGAAGGGCATCCAACACATTTGACAGAGTAATTGTTGGTTCATTTGGCTGTGGCGACCCTTGATTAATCAGGGACTAAGCCAAAGAATAATGAGTGAGTGAAAAACTGTGTATGTGTTAGTTGGAGAGGAGCAAAATATTTGAATGACCTTGCATTTATTTAGGCCTTTTTACATGTAAGAACTTTACATATAGGAAGTTCACTAAAACCTGGCTGAAAATAATAAATAAATTTTTAAAAAGATAGATGACATTAACATAAATATTTAATAATAACTTCTTGTAATTTACTTAATACAATAAACAGTACTTTTTAGACCTACATCTTTTTAGTGCGTTTTAACTTCTTATACATCAGATATGCGCTCCAAACTTTTTTGCTTGATTGAGACATGTTGAATTCTTCTTTCATCATTTGCAATGTTTCAAAATTGCATTTTAAGTCTTATAATTATAATTACTTATAATAAATACTTATAATGATTATAAGAGACATGTTTAAGGGATTATATGCAACATCCTTAATTTATTTTCTTGGATAAGGAGAGATCTCCACTTAAGTATAATACTTAGAGGGAAAATGTGTTTATGCATTATAAAGCTTGAAGCATCAGAATCTGTCTGATCACCATGACAAGGATTCGGTACTCAGTATCGGCTGCAAAAATCCTAATTGGAACATCCATAGTTTGAGGAGTAAAAAATAGAAGGTAAATAAAAGATGATACTGTGTTGAAAGGTGCAGTTCGATAGTAATCTAGGGTACCAAAAAGTCTAAAAATGGCCCTGAAACCTATAATATAAAAAATCGTCACATTTAAGGGTCCCCTTAAAACATTTCCGTTGTGTTGTGAGAAAATGCAGCGAGTTTTTGTAAATTGTTTGCATTGCAAGAAAATGCAGCGTGTTTTATTAATTGTATTAACTGTCAAACGGATGAAGATTTGTTCTAATTTGCTGGTGTTTGTTGTAATTGCATGTGTTTTCTTCAGGCCCGTAGCCAGCCTATTAAAATGGGGTGGTTATTTTTTCTTAAAAAATTGATTATTTACAGTTATTCGAGGTTCAAATACTGCATTTTAGTGACATTTTAAGCACTAATTTGTGCTGAATTAGCTTGTCGGATGGTTATCATTACCACACTTTTTGATGCAACAAAATTCTTCCTACATTTTTGTCAAAGAGCTATCATGCTATTTTTATTTACAAAAATGTATGTTTATTTACAGATGTGCATTTAAACTGTACATTATTACAAGTTTTATATATAATTATTACAGTTTTATATATAATGTAATGAGATTAGAATTTTAGAAATATGAAAAAATACTTATTTTTAAATGCTAATTTATTATCATCCATCATAAAATACAAAAAATTATTAAAAAAAAAAATAAAAAAATTGGGAATCTTTTAAAACTTGTTTTAAATAAAAAAAACTGTAGCCTATAGGGATAACAAACTGGCCAGCTCATATCCTCAGAATTTGTCCATTTCAATGACAAAAGCTTTTTTATTGGTTATTTTGTTGGTTATTCTTCTTAAAGCCTTTGGATTTATGATGATGGCATACTGTCAAAAATGGGACAAATGAGCTCATACAGGGGGCAAATTCTAGACTTTGTCAGAAGGGGGATGGGTCTTTCGACCACCTGAGCCCCCCCTGGATACGGGCCTGTTCTTAAATTTCCACATGTTAAGCTCTCTCGGCCACCATACCAAAACCCTAAGACACCCCAAGAATGGCATAATCTTGGATCTGATCATTGTACGTATTATATTATATTATATTATATTATATTATATTATATTATATTATA
>CAIGQZ010001464.1:2652072-2662135 GCA_903798205.1 Danio tinwini | reverse complement strand
TATATTATATTATATTATATTATATTATATTATATTATATTATATTATAGTTACTAAAAAGAATGAGGATTACTATACAAAATGTATTCATCTTTGTTAGCATGATAAAAGTACAACTGTTCATTTTTAGTTCATAATTTGCTCAGGTCCAATAATCAATAACATGTTAATTATCTATTTGTAAAATGCAGACATTAATATTAATTAAGATTAACAAATGGTATTTTTTAGTATTGTCTTATGTTAATTTATTAACACTCAACTCAACTCATATAATAAACTCTCGTTCACACACGTACACGCACGAAAATGTTTCTGAAATACAAGTACTGTATTACATTTCAATTATAAGATGTTGTTGAACACAAATTGATTATGAGCACGGAAATCATATATGCAGAGCCACCATGCGAAATAAATACCTTCAATGACCAACAGAGAGCAGTGATGTGACAGTTGTGCTAACATTCACTGTCGTACGAAGAAGACAGACGTCACACATCATGGCCGCCTCCTGAGTGCAACGAGAAAATGTCATAACGACGAGCATCACTGTTTTATTGTTTAGTGGCTAACATATTCACTTCGAACAGCTATTTTAAATCTTGTAAAAATGTTTAACGCGACAATGCAAAGAATCAGAATATCATTTTCTACATTAACTCAAATCTGCAAATCCAAAGACTGTCGCGGTGTCCTCATCATGATTCCTCATGGACGTCGATGTTTGTCCTCCAGCTCTTGTTTATACGAGAAGGTTTTTCCGCGGAAAAAGCCTCGCGTGGTTCCTGAGATAGCCGGACTGGAGCCTGTCACCTACGCCGACAGGATGCACTTCGTCCCCGGACTGGCAAAGCCGAGGTTTCCTAAATGGGAACGAGGATGGAAAGATCCCAATCACTACGAGAGCCCGAAACCAGAAGAGATGAAGATGTTTAAAGATAAACCCTGCTACATCTTCAACCAGAGGACCAGTGTGGTGGAAGGTAGTCAAAGGATTTCTGTGCATATTAGAAGATACTTAGAATATAGTATCTTATATAGAATCTTAATATAGAATAGAATAGAAGTGTCTATTATAGATGATATTTTAGTAGTTTTCAAGTTCAAGTTAAGCTTTATTATTGAGGTAAAGTCAGTTTTATATTCACACATTCAGAGATCTCCTTAATAATATAATTTCAAAAAAAGTTTTCTTTTGTAAATTCTAAATAGTGGAATCATATTAGCAGCCAATGACTATAACAGTACAACCTTGTTTACAGTCAAATAAATAGTTCTCATGTTGGTTTGAAGACATGTGATTTCAGACCTAATATTCAAAGTACCACAGTAAACATGTGCGGGGGGGAGCATGTCACAAGTTGTCACTGAATGAATGTGTGAATATAAAACCAACTTTACATCAATAGCTCATTCTACTCATGTGGACATACAGTGGAATGAAAAGTCACGTCTCGCAGGACCATGATGCTACTAAATAAACAATCATAAATATGAGCGCATAGCAACATTGTGCAAGATATCGTCCAAAAGAGGTATTTTAAGTTTGAAGAAAACAAATTGAGGATTTATATTCACACATTTATTCAGTGACAACTTGTTGCACGCTCCCTATGTTGTTTACCATGGTACTTTAAACATTCAGTCTGAAATAGCATGAAGTATGACTTCAAACAACATTAGCACTATTTAACTGACTGTGAACAATATTGTTCTTTGATAGTCATTGGCTTCTAATATGATTTCACTATTTGCACATTTGCAAAAAATACTTAAAAAAATATCAAGGATAAAGTCTAAATGTGTGTATATATAACCAACTTTATCTCAGACAAAACAAGTAGTGTAACATGATTTGTGGTACACAGGTATGTGTGTACATATGTGTATACAGTAGTGAGCATTTAAAGTGGATCAAATTTTTTTTTAAGAATTGGTGTAGAGCCCTGCACGGGCCTAAAATCTAAGCCCTAGTCCAGCCCTGACCCAAAATGCACAGGCTGTAGCTCTGCCCTTGTCCAACAGCTTATCAAAACTTTTGACCCAAGTCCGACCCGAAGCCCATCTTTTTTTCCCTGCTGAACAGCTTATAATGTTACAGCCATTAAAATAGAGCAGATTTGTATTTAATAGAAAGTTGATGTTTTTTTTATCAGAATAATTTATAGAAATGTATGTTTATTTTTATTTTTATTTTTTTTATTGTGACATCAATATCCAAGCGGTTACAAGTTGTGCATTGTGCATAACCAGTTGGCTCATTATTTAAAGTTGTCACTATTTGAAAAGTTGACCAGAAGTGTGCCTTTCCTCTAGTGTGTTTCACAGTTTTAAGTTCGCCATTATAAATTTTTCTCTTTATGTTCTCCATTGCATGTAGCTGGAAGTCTCTATGTGCAAGGCATCACTGGCACTTCCGGACTGCATGCATTAGATCGCATGAAACTTTTAAAGTTTTTTTCTAAAGCAGGCCTGAAGCCCGATATGCGTGCTAGCTATGATGTGAAAATGGGCCAGAAGCCCGGCTCTAGTTCAAAAAAGTTGGCCCGACGGGCTCAGGCTCAATGCAGGGTTCTAAATATGTGTAGTTCAATAGATTCTGATCCACTTCAAATGTTGACTAATGTATACAGTCTAACCAAAAATGATCCAGTCACCATATCTACTTTTTGAAATTTTAGTAGTGGCTTCCAGACACTAGTTAATTTATGTAAGTGAGGTTAGCAAAATAAATGAAAACTGTGATATAATATACCCCTGAATTCTTCATACAGTGGACTTAACAGCAGGATTTAAGGAAACTGCTGCAGTGAGTCTGGGAAAAAAATAAAGTTTAGGGCCCTGTTTCAGAAAAGAGGTTAAGTGAAAACTCTCAGTGTGTTAACCCTAAAATGAGGGAAACTCTGGGTTTTTCCTTTTAGAATGGAAAGTAGAAAGTCAAACCTGACAGGATCCTGGATTGGTCTCACACAGTCAAGTGATGCGATTTCGCAGGTCAGAGTTCACCAAGCTTGAACTTTGCACTGCAGCAACCTGCGAAACTCTAACGCATGACCCTGTGTTTCCGGTCTGACGCATTCGTGTGCGTATGAATGGAAGTATGGGGAGAAAAGCCCAGTGTGACCGCGGCTTAAGAGCTTGATTAGCTAGCCCAGGTGTGTCTGATTGGGGTTGGAACTAAACTTTGCAGGACAATGGACCTCCAGGGCCAATGTGTAATATTTAAAATAATAATTTTAAATATAAAATTATTTTTATTTTTAAATAATTGTATTAATAAATTTTCACCTTTGATTTGAATAAGAGAGTGGAGGTTAGCAGTGGCGCAAAAAGGGGGTATGCAGTATATGCGGTGCATAGGGGCGCCACACATGGGGGGGGCGCCATTGTGCCAAAACTCTTTTTCAAATTATCCTTATTAAAAGTTTTAAATAATAAAAATAAATAAATATTTTGGTTCAAAATATTTATCCTGCATTTTAAATTAATATAATATTGTATTTTATTAAATAAATAAAAATAAAAAAATTTTGCTCGGTTACAGTCACATGTTCAGAATGAAGAGAAGAGTGAAGAGACGTGGAGCACAGAAAACTAAAACAATAAATAAAAATGCCTTAAAATTAAAACTGCCCTGACAAATTGGATAATACGAGATTGGTAAGCTTAACTTACACTATTATTACCATACTTTTAATCAACTTCTAATGTTTTTGGGAGTGACGGGTCGCCATATCATTAATTATTCATTATTCTATGGGCTAAAGCCATAAGGCTGGCGTAAAGTTGACTTTATGGTAAACGCTTGATAGTCGTAAATGTATGGACCGTCAGCTTCAAAAGATAAAATTAGTATTTACTGCATTTAAATATTGCAAATCAAATTAGATCCTTGAAATCTTGAAACTTGAATCCGCATACCCCTCAGTAAATGTGCAGTTGCGCCCCTGTAGGTTAGGAGCAGAGCGAGGGGAAGGGTCAGCAAAGGACCTTGAGCTGAGAACCAAACTCAGGTCACCGTGACCACCATGGTCTTATATGTCGGCACACTTAACCACTTGGCCAGGGGTGCCCAAACTCAGTCCTGGAGGTCCATTGTCCTGCAAAGTTTAGTTCCAACCCCAATCAGACACACCTGAGCTAGCTAATCAAGCTCTTACAAGGCTTTCTAGAAACATCCTTGCAGGTGTGTTGAGGCAAGTTGGAGCTAAAATCTGCAGGACCTCCAGGACCGAGTTTGGACACCACTGCACTAGGCTGTTGGTGCTGTCATTTAAAAATATTGTTCAATAAAATGATGTCACAGACTGTCAGATTTTACAATGACTTTTTTGATCCTTTAAACCGAATGAATGACATACATAATCTTCATATTCAGGACAAAATACCTTTTGTTATTTAAAACTCAACATACAGTCCATTTAAATATAATACAACCTTATTTCCCAAGAAAACAAATGTGTTTTTAATTTCGTATTTAATGATTAGTTAAATATATAATCGTTAAATGAATGTACAGACCTTAACTTTATGGCAGTTTTGTAGTTCAAACCATTATGTCTGCCATATTTTGACATTTTATTTTGACACAGTATGAGCTTGTTTTTAACGCAGACACCATAACAAAACGTCTCATCTTTGACCCATTAATATATTTTCGTATTTGTATACATTTTGATTAATACGAGTAATGTGTATTTGGGCTGCACAATATATTGTTTCAGCATTGATATCGCAATGTGATCATTGGCAATAGTCACATCGCAGGATATATGCAATGTTGAGTTTGTGTTATAATTTAACATTTGCATGTGTTTTTGATGTCTGTGATAGTATAATGTTTTTAAAAGCATTCAGGTATAAGAAATTGTACCATTTGTTACCCTAACTATGATTAATTTTTTTTTATTATTTTTATTTTTTATCATTCAGTTACTGTACTTGAATACTGTTAGACTCGGTAAATGATAAAACTCTATTTCAGTTGTATCTTTTTTTTTTATTGTATTTATAGATTGTTATGCATGAAAATACTCATGCAAATACAGAAATGCACTGCAAATAGCACAGACCACAAGGAAAATGTTTAGGGGACACCAAAAATTTTAAAGATTGTTTATTAGATTTTATGGACTCCCACTGCTGAATCATTCCAATTGGTCTAACATTATAAATTATTTTTAAATAGAGATATAAAGTCATATGATAAAATTGTATTCATATTGCAATATATATAGCAAAATAAAAAAAATTGCAATGTTAAATTTTCCAATATTGTGCAGCCCAAATGTGTATTGATTAAGCGAGTAATGTGTGATTGTGATCCGTTTATAGGTGTTCGACAAGCACTCTGGCTCAGTAAGTCAGCCATCTTTAAAGAGTTTCCTGCTCAGATTCTCTCATTGGCTGAAGATCCAGCCAATCAGATTGAAGATCAGGAAGAGAGAGTGCAAAACGCCATTAAAAGCGCTTTACTGTGGGACACAACAGACGACCAGCCTCCCAGAGAGAGGTACTGGTAGGTACACTAAGTGTTTTACATATATTTCTACAAATGTTTCTTGATCTTCAGTGTTAATGATAAAATAATTAAAGACAGCCAGCAGCTTTTTCATTAATCTAAAACTTCACTTCATCTTTTGTGTTCTGTATTTTATTTAAATCAATTATTTGTCGTAATATTTATAGTTGCTAAGTTCATCCTATTGCTAGTCAAGCCAGATTTTTCTTATTGAAAATGTTAACCAAATGAATTACAATAAAACGGAAAAAAGCTTAAACTTTAACACAAAAATAAAACATTCCATCATTTACAACCATGGTATCTTCCGTCCATTCCATATTCGTTTTCAAACAAAAAAAAAAGAAAACAAAAAAAAAAAAACAGGCATTTTTCGTTTTTTCTTCTGTTCACAAAAAAACCCCAAAAACAACAACAAAAAAAGGGATTTTGGCTCGATTTTCTTTTTTTTTGGTTTAGGATAGGAAAATGGATAAACTACTTTAAAATTCATTATACACATGTAAGCAATCCTGAAATGCCGTTTTTTTCTTAGATTGGTCAGCCAAAGCTGAGCTTGTGACCTCACCCTAAAAAATAATAGTCCTCTGCGAATCAGCACCCAGGCTTTTAATTATTATTATTTAATCATATACATATATAAACTAAGTTTACATAGTCTGTCATGTGATCAGTTAGCAGACTCTTATTCATTGTGTATGCAAAAATTAAATAAAAACGTAAATTAGCAGTATTATTACACATTTGTCATTAAAATAAGGTCATAGTTTGCTGGCAAACGTCTTGCGACTGTGCACCTGATGCTGAGCAAAGATAGCCGTTTCTGAGCAGAACCTAGTTTATTATTATTAATAATAATAATATGCCTATTCACCTTATTCTCTGTGTATAAGCGGGCACAACCATTTGAACCTTTTTGGCTTATTTACTTCCATTTATTTTTAGAGGTTAAAACAGCTCGTTTTGCTGCTTGATTTTGCAAACTGAAATTTTCTCATTACATTATTCTACTTTTTATGTATAGTCATGCAAACACTTGTTTGTAGAGCGAGTACATTGATAGTTTTCTGAGGTTTATTATTCCTAGTCATTTCTCCCATAGGCGACTGAATCGGAAAACAATCGCAAAAACAAGCGCACTTCCGCATTGTAGAGTAAGGTCAATAGTTCGCCACCAAACCTCTTGCTGCTGTGCACCTGATATCAACCAGACACAGGAAGTGCGCACACTAAGCAACCGTAAATAGAAGTCTGTTCAGTTTGCTAGGATCATCAATCATCATCAAATGTAATCAAGAGTGAGTTTTACAAGTTTAAAATGTTTTAAAACAGTGCATGTTTGTAATGAATTACATTGATTTACTTCAGATTTACTTCATCAGCACAGCCGCGTGTCAGAACAATTATAAAAGACGCTTCAATCCCAGTTTGTGGACGTTAAATCAGGTTTATTTTGTACATTAACATATCCATAAAGCAGTGGAGATATCCATACAGCAGTGGAGATTAACCTGTATCCTGTCACATTTGCGTGCAAAAACATCGCAAAGCTAAACGCGCGCTGTCTGTGTGTGTGCCTGTCAGCGCTGTGTGTGTGTGTGTGAACTTTGTAACATTGTGTGTGACTCATCCTTTCAACTCCACAACATGCATCAAATACTTATTGGTAAAGTTCTTACTGTAGTTTTTCCTCACAAAAGTTACTTGAGATCTGCTTTCTTCGTGTTTGTCTGTTGTCTGACGCAGCTGAGGGAGCCGCTGCCAGGCATTTGGAAACGATGGACGTGAAGGACTAGCCTTAAAGGCGCAGTACACAAAAACCGCTAGCTGATGCGAAATGCTGCAAAATAGAAACTTAAAAAAAGTATAATAAAAATCTGATGGGTGTTTTGAGATGAAACTTTACAGACACATTCTGGAGACACAAAAAATACAATTACACTTAGGGGCACATGGCAAGAAGTGCAAACCAGAGTTGTGCAGATGCAAAACAGCATATAGTGCAAAGAGCTTGTAAATATGAAGTAGTAAAGGGATAAGCACGTGTTGGTTTTGGATATGATATGTGATTAGCCCATGAAGGTTTAACCTGAGAGATGCATTACAAGCACTGATCTATAATGTGTATAAAGTGATTACAAACCGTGCTGAGCGATTCCAAGTTACAGCACACAATTAAATACATATTTTGCAAGAAAATGAGGCAATCATTTTAATCACACTTACAGCTTGTATAGGAAGGAGAAACACAGGATCTGGAGTAAAAAGAAAGTGATCCCATACAATTCTGCTCCTGCCTTTAATAACAAACAGTCTGCGAATCCCTCGTTGCAGAGTAGGTTATTGTATCAATCATCAGAAAAATGACAGGAACAAACACAGCACACGGTTGGCTATACTGTGGTATTGTAGTGAAAATTAACTATAACCCATTATTCCCCATAGCCTCATCTCTGGCCATCTCTCAGTGATTGTAATTTTTGGGTCATGATCAATCCCATGATCCCCCGCAATCCGCTAGTGTTTGAAGAGAAGAGCACGTTCACGTTTTACCGAATCCAGCACTTCATATTTGGAGATGTCTTGTATCGATGTAGATACAAGCAAGCAAAAGATCCAAACACAAGACGAATTGTTTATTTGACTCTAAGTCGACTCTTTCCTTTAAGAATCAATAGTTTGAAACACTCAGCTGGATGTTATCATTCACTTAGAGCTGTTACACACTTAATTTTCAAAACCTATAATAGAGCTTATTAACATGCCATTTAACGTTGCTAACATTGCTGTTATTTAGGCCTTTTCTAATATTGTGATGGGCATAACCATTCAGTCAGTGGAGGACATGTTTAACAACCAATGCGATCTCATGGCAATTCTTCAACTATTTGATTTAGTGGTTAATTTGTACAGTCCCAATTACAGTACGATGTCCTCATGCCCCAGTTTGAGGTAGGGTTTCTAGCTGGGCAAAACAGTACATTTGAGTACAAATCAAGTTTTATGAATTTGTATACATTGGTCGCCTATTTTTTTTGCCAATGTATAAAAGTTACGTTTTTTTTAACAAGATCATGCTGTTAACATACACTCACCAGCCACTTTATTAAGTACACATGTCCAACTGCTCATTAATGCAAATTTCTAATCAGCCAATCACATAGCAGCAACTTAATGCGTTTAGACATGTTGACATGGTCAGGATGATCTACTGCAGTTCAAACCGAGCATCAGAATGGGAAAGAAAGGTGATTTAAGTGACTTTGAACGTGGCATGGTTGTTGGTGCCAGACGGGCTGCTCTGAGTATTTGAGAAACTGCTGATCTACTGGATTTTTCACGCACAACCATCTCTAGGGTTTACAGAGAATTGTCCAAAAACAGAAAAATATCCAGTAAGCTGCATTTCTGTGGGTGCAAATTCCTTGTTGATGCCAGAGGTCAGAGGAAAATGTCCAGACTGGTTTGAGCTGATAAAAAGGCAACAGTAACTCAGATAACCACTCATTACAACCAAGGTATGCAAAAGAGCATCTCTGAATGCACAACACGTCCAACCTTGAGGCGGATGGGCTACAGCAGCAGAAGACCACACCGGGTGCCACTCCTGTTGGCTAAGAATAGGAAACTGAGGCTACAATTCACACAGGCTCACCAAAACGGGACAAGAGAAGATTGGAAAAACATTTCCTGGTCTGCTGAGCCTTGATTTCTGCTGCAACATTCGGATGGTAGGGTCAGAATTTGGTGTCAACATGAAAGCATGTATGGCTGCTGGTGGTAGTGTAATGATGTGGGGGATATTTTCTTGGCACACTATGGGCTCATTAGTACCAACTGAGCATTGCGTCAATGCCACAGCCTATCTGAGTATTGTTACTAACCATGTCCAACCCTTTAAGGCCACAGTGTACCCATATTCTGATGGCTACTTCCAACAGGATAACGCGCCGTGTCATAAAGCGTGAATCATCTCAGAATTGTTTCTTGAACTTGACAATGAGTTCACTGTATTCAAATGGCCTCCACAGTCACAAGAACTCTCAATCCAATAGAGCACTTTTGGGATGTGGTGGAACGGGAGATTTGCATCGTGGATGTGCAGCCAACCAATCTGCAGCAACTCCGTGATGCTATCATGTCAATATGGACCAAAATCTTTGAGGAATATTTCCTGTACCTTGTTGAATCTATGGCACGAAGGATTAAGGCAGTTCTGAAGGAAAAAGGGGGTTCAACCCGGTACTAGTTAGGTGTTGTAGAATGGTATTTTGACCACAGCGGTTCGAACTGTAGTTCTGCCGAGCGACTAAAAAGTTATCAGCATGATGGTAAAAAACTGTACATTTCTAGTCAAACCATTCTTCTGCAATCTTATACCAAAAACGGAAATAAGGGCAGTAATAATAGCTAAAAATGTGGGAGAGCGTTTATATTATGTGATTGTATTGTATTGCAATATGGAGCAATTAAGTGTTGATGTTAAATCAAAAGTAATTCACAAATATTTGAAAATGAGATGATTTAATGACAATAATT
>CAIGQZ010001464.1:2624329-2651672 GCA_903798205.1 Danio tinwini | reverse complement strand
AGAGAGAGAGAGAGAGAGAGAGAGAGAGAGAGAGAGAGAGAGAAAGAAAGTAGGCCTCAAAGAGCCTGGGAGCAGTAGAGCCAGAGAAGATAGACTCCAGAGAAGGAGAGGAGCAGAACAGGAGAGAAGCAGACCAGGAAAAGAGAAAACCAGGAAAAGAAAGAGACAGTCAAAGTTTACCAGCTATTTTGTATCTTCTTGACCATGTGACTAAAGCCCAAAAGCTGAGACATTCAAACTGACCAATCAACATGTGACCACATCGTAAAAACCCCAAAGTCCACATACCAGGCCCTGATCTTATCAGTATCTGCCTTTGGAGTCAGCATGGACCTTCTTTGGAGAAAGACATGTTTTGCCATATAAACAAATGCATATAATAATTTAGACTCTTACAGTGTACCTAATAAAGTGGCCGGTGAGTGTATGCAGACATTCATCCATATCACAAATGTAGCATGTCATTTACATTTGAATGCCATAAAGCATCCATCCCATTCTCACATCATAAACAGACCCACGGGTGAATGAGCGGCTCTCGGCAGCTACCATTCCCTCTCACCCGCCGCCTCATAATTGGCTCAACAGCTTCAATATGGAAGGTGGCATTTGGCCTGGGCCTTGTCGCTCTGATGGTGTGTTGAATTTAATGATGGTCATTAAACACGGGCCAGTCTGCATTCCCAGCAGGCGGCGGCTCTGTAAAGCCTTTATTAATTAATACCGCTCCTGGGAGGTCTGCCATTCATAAGAGCCTCTTTGATATCTCTCATCTCCCCTGGTTAAAGTCTGCCCTTTGGTGCCTGTTTTATCTCCCAACTACTGCTGGCCCTTAACATTTTCCTTCTCACAAAAGCCCGTCACCAAAAGGCCATATTGACATTGACATCAAATGACATTACGCTCATGAACATGCGTTTGGCGAATTGGGAATGTCCGCATGCTGTTTTGTATGAGCCATCGCATAGGTAAATGACTTTTATGTGTGTAAATAGTGTGTTTTCATTTCCTTTATAGCCCCATGCTTGTGCATAGACTGCTTCATCTGTGTGGAGTCCTGCAGGTCCGACATCCGGAGCTGGCCAAGAGGATGCTAGCTGAGAAATACAATTTGGCAGCGACCTGGAGGAGAGGTGGGTGTATGTTGTGTGTCACGCATGCCTTTCCTTCACTCTTAGATGAGATTAATATGGATATGATGGATACAAAAGGCTTATTTGCTTCAATTCTTATTTTCTTTAAAGGGAAGTTGTCGATCATATTAAATAAAATAATTTTATTTTACTCTATTTTATTCTTTTATTTTATTTATTTTTTTGTCTATTTTATTCTATTTTTTATTCTTTTATTTCATATTTAATTTTTTATTTTATTTAAAATAAAATTTTATTAACTTTTATTTAATTTTTTATTTCTTTTATTTCTTTTATTTTCATTTTTATTTTATTCTATTTTTATTTTTTTTATTTTATTATTTGTTATTTTATTTTTAATTTTATTTTAACTAATTTATTTAATTTTTTGCTATTTTTTATTTTATTTATTATTTTATTTTATTTTGACTAATGCATGAATAGACATGCCTATTAAGTTTTGCTTTATGATTTAAAAATATTTTAAAGTATCCTTTTATACACCAAGTTTAGTTTGAGCAAAGTGCAGTAAGACAGTAATGAATTAAAGTATTATTATAATCTTTACTATGACAGAAAAAATAAATAAAAACTAAAATAATGATAACAAGATTAAAACATGTAGATTATTTAAATAAGGCAAATGAGTTGATCAACCATTTCTGATGGTGTTTAAATACTTTGCAGCCAGTTTACATGTCATTTGGTCCTCTCAGAGTATATAGTAACGATTTTTTGAATCGTTTAGATTAAATAATTATTTAATGTTTCTCTCTCGTGGCTGTGCCAAGTGAAAGTAGGTTTAAATAAAAGGGTAATGCAAAAACGCATACAATTAACATCAACTTTAGAAAGCGAAAGCAGAATCACATACATTTTATGAGAGTTAGAAACCTCGGCCGGACGCATTTTAAGTCTCAAAAAGACGCATCTCTCTGGGTCTCTGCATGGCATGTGAGATCTGTCTGTGGAGGTGTTGACAGTTCTCGCGCACACACAATGAGCAGTAGCTACGACACGTTTAGGGTGAGAGAAGATTTTCCACTGGTTAATCTATAGCGAATGTTTGGTTATCAAGATAATAAAAAAAAAAAGTGTTGAAGGATGATAGTAATAGTTAAAAAATGTATCACCAGATATACTTTAGTGGCTTGCTGAATTTTCAGCATCATAACTTCTGTCTAAAGTGTCATATGATCCTTCAGAAATCAGTTTGCTGATTTGCTGTTCATTTGCTCTCTTATTGTCATTGTTATAAACAATTGTTTCTTTCAATTTTAGTTTAAACAGTGATAGATTTTTCAGGATTGTTTGTTTAAAAATGATACCATCATGGCCAGTGTACTGGAGGCTTAACTATACAAAATATATTTTTTCCCCAGGCGAGGATGTGTTTCAGGTTAGAGGTCATAACGGGTTGCTGTTAAACTCTATGAACCCTTTACCTGTGCTGGCGGGACCTGAGCAGATCCAGGGCACCGCTGATCAAGAGCTGGAGACCTTCTTCCCCATCGCACCCACTATCGACCTACAGTGCACAAATGTTTACCAGGAGAAGAGCACCACAGGTCAGCCACTGCCTTCATTATTTTTGTGAATATGTATATATTGAATTAATATAATCCTAAATATAAATAATTCCAATTTAAGGGGGTGAGGCTTTTTTGAGTTCTGTGTTTAAATCTTCAATCGATTGACTTCATGTTTAAGAGACTCGAAACTCATACACTTAAGGCCATGATGTACACCATTATGTCTTTTCATTCTTTGTTTAAGGGGAAAAAAAAGTTCAAAAGTGATGGTCAGCTGTTTTTAAACATTCTGCGCTGCTATTTGATTAAAGGTTATGAGTGCAAATTCATTTTATAAAATAATTAAATTAAACAAAATTTTAAAAACAAAACCTAAAATAAGAAGAGTACATTTTGATTTTATGCCCACTTTAAAGACTGATTTATACTTCTGCGTCAAGCGCATTCGTATGCTGCAGTGCAGCCTTCACGTGGTCGCATAGCCCTCACGGTCGCACCTCTCAAAAAATTTAACTACATGTCACAACGTCGCATATCACAAGCTCTGTGATTGGTCGGCTTGGTATCAGTGCCAAACATGGGTGGTGCTGAGAGCCACGAGCCTGATGGAGTGAGTGTTTATAAGTGTGGAGTCCCATGAAGGAGCTCCTGATGAAGACTTTTGTTTTGTGTTTACCTTATGATTGTTGTTGTTGCACGTCTGCCGGTTCCCTCCTCTGAATGAGCGAGTTTTAGCTAATTGTAGCATTCAGAAAAAAACATAACACCCATGAAGAAACTCGACACAGAGGAACTTAACCTACTGCCAGCTAGCGTTTTGGAAGTGTTATTGCAGAGCAAAACAAACAGCACGCAGAGGTATAAATGCACAACTACATGCAAAGCAGGCGTCATGGGTCACACCGATGACTTGAAAAACAAGCCTTAAAATGCATGCAAAGATGTTGTTTGTTGTTACCAGAGTAACAGATGCACAAGCTGTAAAGGCTACACATTCTTCTGGAAAAGTGGGCAGGGAGCAGCAGTTCAGTTGCATTTAAAGAGACACTGAAAACAGGGTGTTTTTACTTTCACCAAAAGAAACAGCAGGACTTAATAAATGATCTGTGAGAACATTACTGACACATTAAGCCTGATTTGTTTATTTTCTCTTCTCCAGGTTTCAGAGAGGGCTATCCTTACCCTCATGCCCACACTCTTTTCGTAATGGAAATGGGAAACACCCCAAAACTTCTCCCCGAGCAGCTCCGTGCTAAGATGATCATGTTCTGCTTTGGAAATGCTCTGGTCAGAGCAAAAGCCCTATATGGGGTAAGATAATTTCATTTTTAGAAGACAGCTGTTTATCAAGACTTAGAAATATATCAGAAATTGATGATGTACACCAGGGGTGACCAACCCTGTTCCTGGAGATCTACCTTCCTGCAGATTTCAGTTGCAACCCTCACCAAATACACCTGCCTGTAATTATCAAGTGCTGTTCGGATCCTAATTGATTGGCTCAGAGTGTTTGAAGACGGTTGAAGCTAGGGTTGGGCGATGTCGACCAATTTGGCATTGTACAATGTCTAATGTGAAACATTGCAGTGGACGATGGCATCGTGGTTGTCGTAGGCAGCGGTGAATTAATTATTTATGAATAATTAATTAATAACAAATTAATTATTTGTAGCCTACTGTTTCAACTACCTGACCCGCATGGTCTTTGTTTTACCTATAACTAGGGCCAAACCGAATCTGCGGACATTTTTTGCTATTTCTGTGGAGAATTTCATAAAAAATCTGTGGATTTATGCGGAATGATTTTGGGAGTATCATAAATAAAAACTTAATATATTACATAAAAAATAATACCATTTTAACTTTTATTTAATGTTTACAATGCAGATCCAATAAGATCCAATTTATTTGGTAAACAAAGCAAGTCTCTCATATAATATCTCTTCTAAAAGACAGAAAATATACTTTACAAACTGTATCGTAAATAAATCATATGAACATTTTTATATTAGTCAATAATTATACTGAAATTAATTGAAAAACTAAATCAATGAAATGTACACACATTTACACATGTAAATAAAAAGAATCAGTAATGGGCAAAAAATCTGCGGAATTATGCGCGTGCAGATTCTGTGTGGGCCTACCTATAATAAATAAACAAAGATAAGTTACACACAAATTACCACCTGTAAATCACTTTTTCCTTGGGACTCTGGCATGAATAGGCAGAGTGATATGTGTCATTATAGTGGCGTTGACAAACTTGGTTGGTTAAAAAAAGGTGCACAACCAACAGGAACCAACCAACAGTAACTGAGTATGAGCGTGAAAGCGAAAGATTGAAGCAGAGTACTGACGCTGTGACATGTTACCTGATAGATTCAAAAGACAGAAGAGTCGTTAGATAGAGACAAGATATATATATATATATATATATATATATATATATACATATATACATATATTTTTGTCATTGTTACGAATTTTTATGACAAACAAACATATGTTTGAATATATTCATAACTGCGTTCATGTTTTACCGTCATACTTAAAAAAAAAAAAACCCTGCTAAATTTTACAATCTATAATCCCTAATAATAACTCCTGTACAGCAGTCCCACAACATTCTTACACTCGATGACACTTGAATACCCTGTCAGAAAAGTCTAGTGGCTGAGAATGGGCTTTTTACAGTGTCTGCTATAATGTTAGTGTTTTTTTCGTGTGTTTACATAGATGTACATATGCTTATGTACATATGCCCACTGTGTAAATGCACAGTACAGTTACGATCTTATTGCCACATTAAATCATTATGATAACATAATATATGCCTTAAGTGATTTCCTGAAGATAAATACCAGAGAATAACACAACTGGAATAACTACAGCAGTCGCCATCATCTGATCTCATATGAAGCAAGAGATCACGATGACATATGGAATATATCTTAGGGGTAAGTTTTGAAGCCCTTCCCCTTAACCCTCGGTTGTAAGGGCCAAGGGGAAGGGGTAGGGGTACAAAAATAGAATTGGGATTGGGCCTAAGGCCCTTTTCCCCCCAATCACTCAGCTTAGATGGCCGGCCAGCTCTAGGAAGAGTCCTGGGGGTTCCAAACTTTTTCCACTTACGGATGATGGAGACCACTGTGCTCATTGGATCTTTCAGAGCAGCATAAATTTTTCTGTATCCTTCCCCAGTCGTGCCTCGAGACAATCCTGTCTCGGAGGTCAACAGACAATTCCTTTGTCTTCATGCTTGGTTTGTGCTTTGACATGCACTGTCAACCCTGGGACCTTATATAGACAGGTGTATGCCTTTTCAAATCATGTTCAATCAACTAAATTTACCACAGGTGGACTCCAGTTAAGCTGCTGAAACATCTCAAAAATGATCAGTGGAAACAGAATGTACCTGAGCTCAATTTAGAGCTTCACGGCAAAGGCTGTGAATACTTATGTACATGTGATTTTTCAGGGTTTTTTTTTATTTAATTTAATTTTTTGCAACAATTTCAAAAGATCAAAAATCAAAATTTTGTCATCATGTGACATACCCGCTTTACTCCCATTCATGAATTCTCTCGCAGTGCATCATAGGATAACATAACAAACATCAGATGCGCACTTCGTTGTCTCACTGTAAGTAGTAGGTCATACGGGTACTTGCATACTGTTTTTTTTAATTCTATGAATTTAGACATACTACTTGGCCCACATACTGTTTAAGCGTACTATATAGTATGGAAGTACGTGATTTCGGACGCAGCCATTGTGTTCACAGTGGAAAAAAAATCTTGTTTTTTTTTTACCCAGACATTTAGAAATAATATATTTAGAGCAGTAATCACAATACCATGAAACCGGGATATATTTATCCAAGGTTATTATACTTTTAGAATCTTATACTGGCCCATGCCTACCTACTCGAGTAGTATGCAATTTCAGACAGCGCAAAAAAAGGATGCAGAAATAGTTTGGTTGTCCTTTCTGTATATTTTTTTGTGATGATCATGCAAGTTAAGTTAATTTTAACAAAATGTAAATGGTAAATAGTGCTATTTGTTACAATTTTGTTAAATGGTTTAAATAAGAATTCTTTCTTGTGATCATTTTGTGGACAAAATACGTTGATTATTTCTTGTGTTTTGATCTGTGCATTAGTTGTATTAGTTTCACATATTTTGTTTGGTTGTATTTGTCATTAATGTTAATCTACTTTACATGCATTCTCTTGTCTCCCTCAGGACGAGCCCAGAGTTCTGGAGAAGCCTATTGTGGTTCAGAGTGTGGCCACAAACGGCCGTATCTTCCAGTTTGTGGTGTTTCAGCTCAACACGACGGAGCTGCAGTCGGACAGCGGAGTGAAGAATCTGGTGTGGGTGGATGAGGATAAGCCGCTGTATGAACACGCCATGGCCCGGCCTCACATCAAGAGGAGAGTCGTCAAGGTAAAGAGTCTAGTTCATTCATATACAGTACAGGGAAAGTTCACCCAAACAATGAAAACATTACTCACTAGGAATGGGAAGTTCACAACATTTTGGTAAGTTTGGTTTGTATCACAGTTCTGTGGTTTATGTTTGATTTACATTGTAAAAAAAAAAAAAGAATAAATCTTCTATTGTAGCACTTAAGTATCATTAAGAAATACCATACATCAGCATAACATGCATGCATTGATTGTTACCAAAGTCTCTTTAAGGCAAGTCATTTCACTCGGCGGCCATCTTTAAAATGCCTCTCGGGCAGTATGCTCGGGCATTCTGTCTGAATGGGGAAACATCAAATTCTTAAAAATTTACATTACATATTATAAATAACCAATAAAATTAAACAACAACTCTCTATTTGGTTTCATTTCTAAATGTTCATATCACAAGAAATCTGCAGAAACTCATGTCTGGTCCAAGCCCTTGCCCCGGAGAGTTGTCATTCTATAGACTCTATAAATTCTATAGTTTATCATGAGACCCCCAGCCCCAATGATCTATGTATATATCATATTTTGTTTCTTTTTACTCTTTTCTGTAAATATTGACAAATGATTAATCATATTGTGAAATTTCTGATACTCCGATTCTTAAATATGTGATAGAACAAATATTTTGTCTTTTAAACAGCTTAATAACGATCGTATTATTTGTTATATGACGGGTAATGGGCACCACCGTTCTTGCTAGAAGGGATACAGCTGTGATCGGAAGTTACGAAAAGTATTTATATTATTTATTAAATTGTGCATTAATTGTATTTTATTAACTAGATGGGATACAGCTCAGGATACTCACGTCAATATAGCATAATCTAATAAAATTGCTTAGATTATGCTATATTGACATGAGTATCCTCAGCTTTATCATATCTTCAGCCTCTCCTGTAGCGTGATAAAGTCTAGATTGGATACAACTCGCGTCAATATAGCATAATTTTTGTGACCATGTATATCAAATAATATTTTTACAATACCGTCAGGGTTGGGTTGAGATAGGGGTAGACGCTAATAAAATACAATTAATGCATAAATTAATAAATAATATTAATACTTCTCGTTAACTTCCAATCACAGTTGTATTGCTTCTAACAACAACTGCAGGAGAGATCCGAGCTGCTGGATTTACATCATGTTTATTAAATTTTTCTACCGAAAATATATTAAGGTAAAGGACTGTATATGTGGGAGAGGAATAAAGAAAATATTCTAGTAACATAAATAGTGTGTATCTTACGTGTATAAAACACATCATCCAGCTATACTGAAAAATTATTCTTATTGCCATCTTCATAGACATCCATGTGTGTTTCACAAACCTTAAATGGTATGTTTTGCTTGTAGTTATGTGTATTTGAATGTCTGAAACCTAAAATAAATGTTATTTGTTTAAAAGTGCAGATAACTTGTCATTTCTGACAGCGCACCTCTTTCTGTGACTCAGCGTAAAGGTCAGTTTGAATTTTAGCAGTTGATGATGTGTGCTCTGAACGTTGTAATGTCACTGGTGTGATCATACGCTTCAGGGATAAGCCAAGGCTGATCACACCGGTGTGATTGTATGCGTGAAAGGGTTAAGTTAGTCTTTTGCTGTTGATTAATGGTAATTGTGACTTTATTAGACGAGTTTCTCTTTTTTATGTTGAGCACAAACGAAGATATTTCGAAGAAAGCTGAAAACCTGTAACCATTGTCTTTCATTGTAGCAAAACCATATACAATGGAAGTCAATGGTTACAGGTTTTCAGCGTTCTTCAGACATATCTTCTTTTGTGTTCAACAGAAGAAAGAAACGATCAAGTGAAGGGTCAACAAATGATGACAGAATTTTTTTTCATTTATGTGTGAACTATCCCTTTAACTTGACCAGAATCAATTGTGTGTATATCAGAGTTTCTGCAGCTTTCACGAAGTCAAATTTAAGACTTAAGACCTTTTTAAGACCATAAAGAATGAAATTTCAGATGTATATAGGGCTAAACGCTAAAGATATTTTTGTAAAGGCCCAGCAGAAAAAAAAGTACTTGCCCCATCAAAAAACTAATTCTATTTAGTTATTTCTTAGCCACATATTTTAAATAATGTGTCAAAACAAGCAGACCCTAGTTTTATACATACATTTTTTTCAACATAACCTAAAACAAATCTTTAAAAACTAAGTGCATGCACATTAGACTGCTATAATGCTAGTTATGAATACAGTTTTGCTAAACGTACCATTTCAATGTGGTCATGTCATTGGCCCATGAACATTTCCTGCTTATCAAACTATTTCATAACTGTAAGAAGAGGCAATTCAATCATAAGTTAATGTTAAAACAGTTATCATAACATTATCAAAATGTGGCTCTTTTTGGATTTTTTGGGGCAGTAGAAATTAAAAGTGTAAAACAGGAAATGCGTTGGGACCATTGTTTTTGTTTACATTCCTCAAATGGTCTATTGTTGGTGATTAATGTGTGTTGGATCGGTTGGGTAGCTTTACATAAAGTATAAAATGAAGACCTGTTTAAAAACCTACAAGACAGTATTTCAGTGAATTTAAGACTTTTTAAGGCCTAACATTTTGTTTTTGACTAGTAAGACATTTTAAGACTTTTTAAAACTCCAGATACCTTGGTATATGGGTTATGCATTTCAACAAATAGTTTACTTTCAAATAGTTTTTAATTTCAACAAACTCTTACTTTCAAAAACTGTTAACAGAATGTAATGAGTTGACAATTTTACACTTGTTAGCCAAGAACTCCACCTGCAAGCTGATACCGAGTCCCGATTCCTTGTCATGGTGATCGGCTGATACTAAGTACCGATTCACTTGACATTAAATATTTGTGCAGTTATAGAATCATCCATCTTCACTACAGTTCAAACGTTTTGGGTGATTTATTATTGTTCTAAAAACAAACTAATGATTTTTTTCTCTCTCTGGATTCATATAAATCATAATTATTCCCTCCACTTTTAGTATTTGAAGAGTGTTTGGGATTCTGGGGTCAGTTCTTTGAGTTGTGAAACTAAACCACTAAAATGACTTAATAAAACATTAAATGTTGTGCTCTTGATTGTAGATTCCTGCTGGTTTGTCAGGATATCAGCCTGAGACCTTCAAGAAGTTTCTGGCTCTCTTTCTACATGGTGCTACATGAACAGAACAAACACCTCTGGCAGAATATCACCATCATTTTTTCATCTCCAACTCTGAAAATAAAGAGAACTGTGGATAAAATGTCACTCGGCTGTTTTTTTTTTTTTGAATGCCTCAATACCAATTCTGACAAACTGTTGTTTTATACATATTTATTCGCAGAAGATATGAGATAGAAATAAGAGTGGTATGAACAGAAAAATAATTTAATCATAAAAATTACACAAATCATTTTACTGTCTTCCAAAGAACGTAATATACATTGTAAAGGCTAAACAACATGGTCAAACATGACTGAAGTGTGGCTGTACAGCATCATGGCAGACTAGAGTAGAGAAACTGTTATAAATAAGCAACCCTTGGGCGTTTGCGGCATTTCAACGGTGACAAAGCAAACAGGAATGGGTGAAAACACAATACGACAAGAAAATGAAATCTAAGCCAGTGGAAAAAGATGAAATATTATTTTGTTTGACTGAACTCCCACCTGAAAACTCTTAAAGGAATAGTTCACCCAAAAACGAAAACTCAGCGTTTATTCACACTAGCATTGCTCTAATGCGGTACAACCCTTTTTGGGAATAAAAAAAAAAAAAAAGATCCTGCTTACAGTCATCCAAATAATGAATATGAAGAGCAGAGAGCCTCACTGAATGGTCCCATGAGTTACACAGCATATTGCAAAGAATTCTGGACCAAAATGATAGGGGTTGGTTAGGGGGGAAAAAAGGTACATTTAGCCCATTTTTATATAAATCCTGCTTGTTAAGGGCAGCACACACCAGGGCAACATCCGCTCATGTTTATCACTGACATTCAACGCCTCGTGACTACAGAATGAGAGAGCACACGCAAAATAAATGACGTAATAAAAAAAAAAAGTCTGACTCATTTTTCCGCTGATCGCTAGTGAAAGTTGATTGTGTATGATTGCTGAAAAAGGCCGATGATAAGCGCAAGCTCAAATCTTCCTGGTGAGCCTTTAGATAGAATTTTATTTAGTGAGGCAGTTCACTCCAACTCACTCAGAACATGTCAAAAATATCACACAAGTCACGAGAAATCAAAATAAATAGAAATACAACATGTATTTTCTTCTCTGAGGTACGCATCTATTGTGTTTGCTGCAAAAGCAAGTTATTACATTTAAGTCAACATTCTGACGAGTTACAGACTGTAGTACTGTGAACATTTCAGGACATCCTCAGACTTGCTCATTATTTCAGGCATAATTTCTTAGACTGAAAGGCTTCTGGTCTTATGAAAAACAACGTGAGGTATCAGCCTGCTGAAAAAAACAGCTTAAACCAGCCTAGGCTGGCTGGCTGGTTTTAGCTAGTCAACCAACCTGTTTTTAGAGGGGTTTTGGACATTTCCAGCCTGCTCTTAGCTGGTCATGCTGGGAGATGACCAGCTAAAACCAGCTTGACCAGCCTAGCCAGGCTGGGTGCCCAGCCAAAACCAGTTATGTCCAGCTTAAACTCAATTGTTTTAAGCTGGTCATTTTCCAGCCTGACCAGCTAAGACATAGGCAAAAACTCTAAAACCAGGCTGGTCTAACAGCTAAAACTAGCCAACCAGCCTAGGCTGGTTTAAGCTGCTGTTTGTTTGTTTTTTCAGCAGGGAGGTCTCAAAAAATTAGACATCGGGCGAAACAAAGTCAGATTAAAAAGGATCAGGCAAAACAGAGTTGGATGAAAAGGTACCAGACAAAAAGACATCAGGCAAAACTGACTCCGATGAAAAGTTCTGAGTCCATTTTGCCTGACATCTTTTTGTCTGATTCCTTGCATCTGAGTCCATTACAAGACCTGATGTTGTTTTTCCTGTGACCTGAAGCCTTTAAGTCTGAGAAATGATGCCTTGTCACTGTATGTCTGAGGATGGCCTAAAATGTACTCTGTACTGAAGATATTAGGATTTCTACACATTATTTTTGGAAAACATTAACGCTATAACTGAGACTCATGAATGTGCAGTCCTGGACAAAATCAAATAATAGAAGGTCAGAATTTCTGTTATAATTAAACTAAATTGGTTTTCACCAGAACCCATCACACAACCAGAGCATTTGAAATACAGTATAGTGTATGATGCATGGAAACATTGTGTGTAGCCTTTTTTCCAGAAAGCCTTACAGCAGTGTTTCTTAACCACGTTCCCGGAGGACCACCAACATTGCACATTTTGGATTTCTCCTTTGCCTGTCACACTCATAACAGGGGTTTCAGTATCTGCTAACGAGCTGATGATCTGAATCAGGTGTGTTTGGTTAGGGAGACATGAACATATGCAGAACTGGTGGTCCTACAGGAAAGTGGTTGATAAACACTGCCTTACAGCATCAGAACAACCCCAGGGAGAGTAATGGTGTGTTCACACTTGTAGTTTAGTCCTTGGTTTGTTTGGTCTGGACCATTACGGAAAATGAAACATTTGGCCCTGGTTCATGAAGCAGTTTTTCCCAGAGAGATGAGCACATTTTTTTCAGTTGTTTTTAATGCGGCAGCAGCTTAGTGAGGCACTGCGTGTCAGTTTTACAATTCTGAGCACTCTCAGACGTTTTTCAGCTGCACAAAACACTTTGATGGACACGCGCCCTTAGTATTTACAATGACATTCTGAAGTACTAAACTAAAGATATACACACAACCTGCTTTTATGACCTTTATTGAACTTTTAAAACAATGCTGTGTGCTCTCTGTATAATCATGGATATGGTGTTATTTTTATCCACTCAAAGTTCATAAAATGTGTCAAAATAGCTTTTAAAAAGTCAAACACAAAGATCTGCTGCAAGGATGGATTTCTGATCTCTGTATTGAACTGCAGAGCAACACTGTGACTATTAAAAGTATGCTTGATCACTCTGTATTTCTAGGATCTCATCTAGTACATCTTGTCCTATTTTATTCCTTTTTAGATGTCTTTGGTCTATTCTGCATTCATATTGAGGTCCAACAACACCTGCGTTTGCTTACAAGTGGAGTTAACCTGCAAGCAGACAGAAACCGGTTTCTGTTCAGTTATTTAGTGGTCTTGAACTGCTTGTTTGGACTCTGATCATTCTGTCATCATTTACTCACTCTCCACTTGTTCCAAACCTGTTTGAGTTACTTCCGCTGAATACAAAGGAAAATACACTGACTATTCCTTTAAATAATCTGCATAATAACTGAGTAATGTCAAAGAATTTAGTTTAATCGAAGCAAACCTTTAATAAAAAAAGGTGAACAGTGACTCAGTTTTCATTTTTGGGCAAACTATCTTATAAATAAAGTCAATCTATGGAAAACATGGCACATACCACAACTGTCTTATAGTAGGTGTCACTGCTGTTATTAAGACTTCAGCAATAAAATCCATAATTAGAAAACATCAAAACAGAGAAACATTTTGCTAACAGTCCTTTGCGTTCCTAAGTATGCGTCAGAAAGGAATGAAGGACAGTAGATAAATTGCCATTCCTATCAGTGCGTTTCATCAAATTTGCTGTAGCCCAAGCCATTCTTCCGGAGTAAGTCATTGTCAAGGAAGCCATTACAGAGACAAACATGTTTGAAGCGTTTTTTTAAATATCAGACTAGATCCTAAAATACTCTAATGGAATGTGATACAGACGCCGTGTCTGCACTGAAGAAGCACTAGTATGCAGCACTACATCCACAGTGTAATGTTGTTATGGTCCCGACCATTTCAGATCAACTTAATGAAAAGAAACAAGCTTATGTCGTCCTGTTCTGAAAAAACAATACGAAAATGGAAAAGAGGTGTAAAAGGGGGGAGGGGAGCTCCCGTCTCAGACAGGTCCTTCCTGTAAGCAGAGTTCATCTATTCATGCTGGAACGAAGAGTGCCTGGTTCACCCAGAGCTGCGGCAGGATTTGGTTGGTATTAAGTGTGAGGTTTGACTCACTCTGGGTCTTGTTGAATTGGTCCCTGGAGTTGGAGCTGAAGTTCGTCCTTCACACACTCATAGTCATTGTTGGCGAGTACTGAGGGAAAAAAAGAGGAGCTCATTTAAAGGGTTGGTTTACCAAAAAATGAACATTGTGTCAATAATTACTTCAATTTGTTTAAAGACATTGTTGTGAAGCTGATGATTGATAAAAAATGTGTTTGGCATGCTGTCCTGGGAGAGAGCACTGAGCTCAGAAGATCCTCGAGCCTGAGGCTCCGTCCCGTTTCATCTGGGTCTGAGCTCAGGTAGGTCTCGTGAGCTCCCCTGAATTTGTTCTTTTGGCCTAGTCCTTGATTATTACGGGTTGCCATGGCAGAATAAACCGCCAAACATACCCCAGCATACGTTTATGTGGTGAATGCCCAGTACTACAACACTCATATACTGTGCCAATTTCATTTATTCATTTTCTTTTCAGCTTAGTCCCTTTATTAATCAGGGGTTGTCACAGCGGAATGAACCACCAACTTATCCAGCATATGCTTTACAAAGCGGATGCCCTTCCAGCTGCAACCCATCACTGGGAAACACCCACACACACTCATTCACACACATACACTACAGACAATTTAGTTTATTCAATTCACCTATAGCGCATGTCTTTGAACTGTGGGAGAAAACCGAAGTACCCGGGGGAAATCCATACGAGCACAGGGAGAACATGTAAACTCCACACAGAAACGCCAACTAGCCCAGCCGGGACTCAAGGCAGGAACCATCTTGCTGTGAGGAAACAGTGCTAACCACTGAGCCACCATACCACCCTGTCCTGAATTAATCTTGGAAAGGATGGGGGGATTCTTCAAGACAAAGATGATTAAGGTAAGAAAATCTGGTAATTTATGTACTTTTGGGTTCATCTGATCCAATCATGTGATAGCTAATGTGGGACCAGCTGTGATCAATCATAAGCACGTGATCCACTCGAAATTACTTTATACATAAACTTTACTTAAATTAATCTTTGGACCACAAATTAAGATATTTTAGATAAAGGGTGCCCAAACTTTTTCGTATGAAGGGCCAAAATATCACTGAGAGCCGTGGGCCGAAGGTAAATATACCAAGCTATATTACATTAAAGTTGCCATGGGTAGTTTCCTAATTTATTTGATAAGATTTAAAAGTAAATAGAAAACATTACTTTACATTACATATTAACTAATGCAGTATAACATTTAAAATGAGAAATTACTGCAAAAACAACATAAACAATCACATTTATAGCACAGAGGAGTTCAATGATGAATACACTAGTGAAGCAGAATCTGCCTTTGCCTTGATTTGTCCCTCTGTGCGAAGGGTGACAGTATGTACATTTCAACTAAATCAGATTAATTTACACCATTTAATTGAAACACTTAATTTTAGTTAGCTTTTAACAATAAAACAAACAAACAAAAGGTTACATTAGATTGAAATGACAACCTGTAAACAATGCCCAACATTCTTCCTCTCTTCTCAGATGATCAAATCAAATCAAAGGTTACTGTGGCCTGAGGGCCCTTGTTTGGGCATCCCTGTTTTAGATGAAATCCGAGAGCTCTTTGATCTTCTATAAGACAGCAATGATCCCAATTCCAGAAAGGTACCAAAAACAGTCAAAACAGTCCATGTGTCTTCAGTGGCTTAATCGGAATACTATGAATGTACAACAATATTTTTGTATGCAGATAAAATGCTGTTGTCACAATTGCCCTTTTTCAAAGTAAACAACAGTAAATCTTCTGATGGCTAGCATTACCATTTCAATTTTTTAGTATCATTAAAACCATGATTAATTATTGCGATTTTAGAAAACTAACATTGTAATTAGCTGTTATGTAAATGCATGTAGACAGGTAATAAATATGTGTTTATATAGTTAAAGTATGCTGTACTCATTTCATTTAAAATGTATGCTGCACATTAAACAAGGATCCTTGTGAGGTAGTTTGTGTAGGTTTAACAAACAATACATTCAATAAAAAAGCAAAGGTTTACATGTAGATGAAATAATACATTCATTAGTAAACGAATCCAGAATGCACAGATCCTTGTTTGTTGTTTGACACAAAATTGAAAAAAGCTGCAAATTTTATTTGTTAATTAATTTCAGTGGAATGCCTTAGGGTTGGGATACACCAAGCTGACGCCAACAATGAAATCCAACTGTGTTGTCAGCTTGCCTCGGTTCACGTCTGGTTCGTTTGAACCAAAAAGCTGCCCATAAACACACCAAACAGACAAACGACAAATGAAATGAGAGTGCAGGTTGTGCGTCTGTGCTCTGATTCGTTGTTTAATAACCAATCTGAGTTCTCTCTTGAGCCAATGCAAATCCGACATGCTGAATCGGGCCAATGCAATCTGACGTTAACCCAACTAGAGGCAACATATGAAACACAGCAACCAACTAGCCTGACCGACACTGACCGTCAGATTGATGAAGCTCAACGGTCGACTGTTGGCTTGGTGTGTTCCAGCCCTTGAATGTGTGTGTGACACTAATTTTAGAACATTGTTAGGTAATTTGAACAAAACCGTGGTAAATATAGTCACTATAATCATGATATGAAATTTCATACCTTTACATCTCCAACATAAAACAAAAATAAAGACTTTATTCAACAGTTTCTTCTCCTCAGTGTCAGTATAGGACATGTGTTAATGAATGCTGTGCACTGATGTATACTCCAGATGCCTGCACACAGCTTCCTCTGTTTGAAACAAAGCACAGGCACATTCTACGTAAACATCTGAGATGCATTCTTTTGAACGTGCACCCTATACTGACATTGAGGTGATGAAATTGTTAAATAACGCTGTTTTTTTTGTGCGGACAAAAGTATTCTAGTAAATTCATAATATTCTGATTAAACCATTGAAGACACATGAACTGTTTGAGAATACATTTTGTTGGTATTTTCCTTGACTGTCTATGGAGGATGAGGGAGCTCTCGAAATTTCATTTAATATATCTTAATTTGCATTCTAAAGTTGAATGAAGGTCGCAGGGGACTGGAACAACATGAGGGCAACTAATAACAATTTTCGTTTTTAGGTGAACTAACCCTTTAAAAAACATTTAAAAACCCACTATTACTATGTAGCATGTTTCCACTCACGTTTTCATTCTGGAAGGAGTGCAGGAAGCTTCCGCTTAGTTCAGCGTCGTCTCGTGGTGTTCCTGGAGGGTTGCTCAGGCCACTCAGATTATTAGGAGAGTTCTGGAATTGTGAAAAACTAATGGTAAAATGTCATTCATTGGTAAAAAGAAAAATAATTCTTTATATTAAACCAAATATTTTTGTTGTGTCCGAAAATAAAACGTATATTTTTTGTGATTATAACAGTATACTGTACGCTATTGTTACTAAGATCTTGTAGATTAAGTTTCAGCAAGACATTAATAACATTTAACAAGTTTAAATGATTTATCTTCAAATAAGTTTACCTACATAAATATAGATTTATTAACAGTTTATTGTTTATTAACTACAAAACTGAAAGTTTTACATATATATAAAACATCTTTGGACAACTTTCCAGGAGTTTCAAACTATATACTGAAATAATCTGCAATTTAAAAAAAAGAGAATTTAGAAAACAATTCACTACAAATCAAATGTTTGTGGTTTGGGAGGTTTTTAAATGCTTTTATATACACCAACACAAAAATATTGTAATATATTGCAGATACTGTAATAACAGTAAAGCAGTAATGTTGTAGAATATTAAATCGTAAAATAACTATATATAATTCAATTTATAATATAGGCACTTAGTGTCCCACCAGTAATTATTTACAGTCATATCACACTGCTACAAGTGTGATATTGGGTTTATACAACAGTTTGATGGCAAAATTGTCTGTATAAAAATGGAAATCAAACACAGAGAGTCTCAAAATCCTTTTGTATGAGAAACTACTTTCTTCTGCCATTCATTCACATCTGCAGCTGATGTCAGAACAGCTGAAACCATTGCTACTTCACCAACGTCACTTTAGAGCTAGTCTTTCAATGATTCTCGACGTAATATCTAAAGTGATGACAAAACATGTGATTTTGCTCACATTTTTTAGATTTTAAGGCTGAACGGCATGAAATGCCATAAGTCTACAGAGATTTCCCAGTATTTCTCTGTTGCAATCGGGAGATCACAATAATTAAACCAGAAAAAGTCTAAGCAACGCAAACACTAGCAGATTACTGATGTGTTTGCAATAAGGAAAAATGCTAAACACACACAGGCATTTCTTCTTTCTTTCTGTTTACTGAACTAGTCTGCAGAAGGCGGTTCATTCCTTTGTGGTGACCCCTGATTAATAAAGAGACTAAGCCAAAAAGAGGATGAATGAATAGTCTGCAGTAACAAAAACAGGAGACGCATTAGAAACAAACAGATGGCCAACCAAAAAGGGTTATACAAAGAGTGGCCAACACAAAATACATATATTCCTGATATGAGAGTCCCATCTCAAACTAAATACACAACAATTATATGGCATAAACACAGCACTACAACATACAAAAGAGAGAGATCGACTTAGAATATCACTTACCAGTTTATTAAAGATTTGATCAACTGTAGTTAGAAATTACAAGTTTTTCGCCTCTAAGGGCTTATTATGCGGTCTCTGTCTTCTTGTGGATGAACAACGTCAACCGTGTTTAACCGTGTTAAAATACAAAATGATATCTGCCATTTAATCAATTTAATGCATCAATGATAAATAAAAATGTTTTATTCTTAAAAAAAAAAATTCTACAGTTCAATAGTAAAATATTATTACAATTATGGTGGCAATTTTTTTAAACTGAACTTTTATTGTAAAGTGCTTTGCAGTTCACTATTTACAGACATTGAGATTTGATTAGGTGTACAGCGCTACTTTGGATTTATTCATTGATAATAATTGCTTGTCATCTTTTGTCCAAATCTGCTTATTTCATTATATTTCAGCAGACATAAGAACTAAACAATAGGTTTAACAATACCTTTGTGAGTCCATCGATGTCACCTGAACCTGCGAAGAAAGAATCAAGAATTAAAAACAGCACAACACCTGAGTTCTAATTAGGAGGATAAAAACCCCACAGTTTTTGACAATTTCTGTAACTGCTATAGTGGTTAACATTTTACCTAATGACCCATTCATATGATGTGGCTCCAGTCCTCCCATTGGACCGTCTGACCCTGGACCCATAGGAAACTACAGACACACATAAAAAGACACAGACAGCATTTACACACAAATTAAGGAGCTAAATGAGCACATTAGCATTTTTAGGCTAATGTTTAATAAAAACAAGAGGAATGGAGCAACTCACACTGGATCTGTTTCCTCCTGGTGGGACTGAGTTTATCAATGTGTAGAGGTTTTCACCAGAGTTAGTGGAGTCTGTGAACACACAACAGATTATGTGCCTATGCAGGTCCAAACACTTTTTAAACAATCACCTTGAAACACTCTTCTCTTAAAATATAGCTGAGCTGTTGAAAGTCTTAGCAATTTCAGATGAAGTCTTATCTTTTAATGTATTTGTCACTCTTGAAACACAATGGTGTACTTATCTATGAGGTTGTTAATTGATTGTATATGCTTTTGTCCAGTTACTTTTGTAACAGTTACTTAAAAAGAGTTTTACCTATTTGGAATTCATTCAGCTGGTCTCTGGTTCTGGCAGGTACACTTTTAGCAGGCAACGTTTTGTTTTCAGTCAGCCTTAGCACATGATGCAACTATAGAAAAGTAAAGCTTTAAAAAGGAAAACATTTTTTTTTTAATTTTTAAAATTGAGATGCTAATGGTCTAATTCAATTCATTGATTTGTGCTAAGCTAAGCTTAGCTAAGTTAAAAGTGCTCCTGCCAGACCCTGAGATTGGCTTAATGGATTAAAATGGTCAAACTTAACTGTTTAACTCAAGGGGAAATTGTAAAATGAGCCTATTTCCAAAAAAGTGTAGAAACAGTGCATCCGGAAAGCATTCATAGAGCTTCACTTTTTCCACTTTTTTTCATGTTACAGTCTTATTCCAAAAGAGATTAAATTCATTTAATTCATCAAAACTCTACACACAATACCCCATAACAATAATCTGAAAAAATATTTTTTAAATTGTTGCAAATTGATTGAAAATAAAAAACCTGAAAAATCACATGTACTTAAGTATTCACAGCCTTTGCCATTGAACATGATTTAAAAAGACATACCTATAGACAAAGACCTGTCTATATAAGGACCCAGGGTTGACATTGCATGTCAAAGCACAAACCAAGCATGAAGACAAAAGAATTGTCTGTAGACCTCCGAGACAGGATTTTCTGGAGGCACAAGGCTGGGGAAGGTTACAGAAAAAAATTCTGCTGCTCTGAAAGTTCCAATAAGCCCAGTGGCCTCCATCATCCGTAAGTGGAAGATGTTTGGAACCACCAGGACTCTTCCTAGAGCTGGCTGGCCATCTAAGCTGAGTGATTAGGGGAGAAGGGTCTTATTCAGGGAGATGATCAATAACCCGATGGTCACTCTGTTTGAGCTCCAGCGTTCTGTGGAGAGAGGAGAAACTTACAAAAGGACAACCATCTGTGCAGCAATCCACCAATCAGGCCAGTATGGTAGAGTGGCCAGACGGAAGCCACTCTCTGCCTGGATTTTGCCAAAAGGCATCTGAAGGACTCTCAGACCATAAGAAACAAAATTCTCTGGTCTGATGAGACTAAAACCGAACTCTTTGTAGGGAATGCAAGGCACCGCTCATTACCAGGCTAATACTATCCCTACAGTGAAGCATGGTGGTGGCAGCATCATGCTGTGGGGATGTTTTTAAGCAGCAGGAACTGGAAGACTAGTCAGGATAGAGGGAAAGATGAATGCAGCAATGTACAGAGACATCCTGAATGAAAACCTTCTTCAGAGTGCTCTTGACCTCAGACTGGGACGACGGTTCATTTTCCAGCAGCACAATGACCCAAAGCACACTGCCAAAATATCAATGGAGTGGCTTCACAACAACTCGGTGAATGTCTTTGAGTGGCCTAGCCAGAGCCCAGACCTAAATCCTATTGAACATCTCTGGAGAGATCTAAAAATGGCTGTACACCGTCGCCTTCCATCCAACCTGATAGAGCTTGAGAGGTACTGCAAGGAGGAATGGGCAAAAATTCCCAAAGACAGGTGTGCCACGCTTGTGGCATCATATTCAAAAAGACTTGAGGCTGTAATTGCTGCCAAAGGAGGATCAACAAAGTCTTGAGCAAAGGCTGTGAATACTTATGTACAAGTGATTTTTCAGGTTTTTTATTTTTAATAAATTTGCAACAATTAAAAATATATATATTTTTTCACATTGTCATTATGGGGTATTGTGTGTAGAATTTTGAGGAAATAAATGAATTTAATCCATTTTGGAATAAGGCTGTAACATAAAAATGTGGAGATAGTGAAGTGCTATGAATACTTTCCGGATGCACTGTAAATTATTGAATCGAATTAGACCATTAGCATCTCACTCACAAAAAAAAAGTTTTGATAATATTCCCAAGCTTGGCTCTTCTGTAGATACATCATGTACTAAGACCGACGGAAAATGAAAAGCAATGATATTAGGCAGCGCTGTTATCTAGTTACCTCGATGTGGACTATTTTCAAGTGGTACACAATATTATTGCGCCTGCTGCAGACTTGGTATGATAGCAAAATTCCTTGAAAATTAAACTGGAATGAGAATATAGTTCCAGCCTAGAAAAGAGCAACTTGACATTTCCTTCAGTCTCAGGACACGATGTAACTACAGAAGAGTCAAGCTTTGAATAGGAAAATTATTAAAACTCTTTTACATTTGTTTTTGGAGCGAGATGCTAATGGTCAAAGATAAATTCAATGATTTATGCTAAGATGAATATAGCTGTGATCAGCCTTTACCTGCTGGACTTGGCATGATAGGTGTTCCTGGAGGACATCCACCACCTCCTGCTCCTCCTGGAGGACCCTGAGAAAACACAACAGCACAAACACTTAAGCCAGGTTCTCTCAGGACAGGCGATATTACAAAAAACAAAACACAAAACACAGCCCCTTACCACATATGTTCCTGGGGATGAAGAGGAATATGAAATCTGTGAAGCCAAAAAAAGTTATTCATTACCCACGCTTGTCAGTAATCATTCCTCGTTTGTAAAATCCCATCAATTTTTTTTGTGTCTTACCGTGTTTCCATTATTAGGATTTGGCCACGGTCTGCCAGCTCCTGCCACCCTGTACAGAAAAAAAACAGAACAGCTATTTGTTTGCTAAAACATCAAATAAGTCTAAGGTAAGTAAGATCAGATTAAGTGCTCAAGAAGTCTAAATATAGCTACAGAAAAAAAATATATATATTTTTTTTCAGGGGCGGACTTAACCAATAAGCAAGGTAAGCAGCCTCTTGGGGCCCCCGACCAATACCAGAAAGTCTATATTAATCATATAGCTCTTTTATAAGTTTTCTATCATATGTTGTAATATCTGTTTATAATAATGCTATTACTTCTTTTCAACCTTCTCTTTCAAACACCTATCAGATGATGAGCACTGTGAGCTTGTTAAGAGAGGGCCTGCTCAAATAAAATATCATTTCCCAGTGAACAGTGACGGTCGCCGATTCACAAAATGCAAATGCAAGATTAGTTTGATTGATTGGGAAGCAAATTTGATTTAATTTTACATTAAGATAATACAGCAATTTCAAGTCACAGAAATTGACACACAAATAACTGCAGTTAGTTTGTGAACTTGTTTTTTTATTTGTGAATTTAATGCATTTTATTTTACATTAAGACAAGAAAGGTTCCACTTTAAATATATTTTAAACATGCAGTTTATTTACAAAACAACAACAAACTAATCTACAGAGAAAGATATTTATTTGAGTTCAATGCTAGGGCCCCCTACCTGGAATTGAAAGTGCTCAAGAAGTCTAAATATAGCTACAGAAAAAGAGAAAACTGATGATCTTTGCAGTCGTGTCACTCTCACAAAAGCTGTTTATCCATTAAAGTGACATTATAATAATCAAATAATTTAGCTGAAAAGCTTACAGTTAAATATTTAAGCCAAGTCCAAGTTCAAATGATCTGAAGCTTTAAAGGTGAAGAGTGCATTTGATTTGCAGTGGTACATTAACCCTATACATCTTCCTACTGTACCATATTTAATGTGTAAAAGTCCTCTGAATTATCAATATGATTTAATCTATACACAATGTACTGTATTTTAGCAAGTAAATAACATTTGCACTGTAAAAACATTTTGTTTAGGTTGTGGTTTGTGTCTTTTTACTGTGAAATCTTAAGTGAATGTTGAAATAACATCTTTAATATTTTCGAGATGAACAGCTGCTGAACTAAAGCAACATTATGATAGATAAGGGAAGGTTATATGGAAACTTTATACGTATCGTTTCCCTGATGTAAATTTAAAGTCCCAAAGAAATCAAAACTAACCTTATGATTTTGTTAGCTCACATTGCTAGTTTTGTGTTGAACAATTCATCTGTGCACGTCAAGAATCGTTTGCCCTTGTAATCTTTAATTGAAATCTGAAAATGCACTTTCTGTTTGTTTTTTATTCAGTTAATTTGTCAGATTAGGTATTTCTTAGGAAGTGGGCATGGCTAACATACTTAATCACGCTGCTTCAACTGTGTTTTGATAACAGACAGAAATGGTGAGCAGGAGGAGTCTGTTAGGTAGTAATAACCACAAACACTCTCCCCAAAACATCTTTCTAAATGAAATGCCTACTTTAATACATCTTTTCAGCTCGCAGTAGAAAAACAAGCCACGCCCACTGTTCTTTCATTTAATATATCGTTTCTCTAGGAACTGCAACACAATACAAAACAAATAAGCTTCTGGTTCATGGGGACTTTAAAACTACAAACATTGATTATAAAGCCAAACATATAAAAATATCCCCTTACTAAGACATTGTTTGGGGAATATAGTGACATCTAATATTTACATTACATGCACTTTGTGTGAATATTCTTGCTATACTGTAACAAACATCTCACTGGTTTACATTAAACGCAATCGGAATTTCATTTTAGGTTTTGTTCACAGACATACCAACTAAATCAAAACCTATATTTGCCTAGTTTGTGCATGTTCTCTCTTCAAATATGAGCTCCTCAATCTCACTACACCATACTACAGTAAAAAAAAGAGATTTTGATGCTTGTTCAAACCCCTTATTTAAAATGAAACCCACACAATTCTTGGGTTTTATTTTATTTTCAGGGACAACTTCATTGATTTATATTCAGTCCACTTTAATTTGTAAAAACAATTAAGTTAACTTAATTGAATTGTGTTAGAACAACATAAAAGTATTGTGTGGAACCTTGCATTGTTTACAGTGTACATAAAACACAATGTATCAGATAGGACACTTGATTAAAATATCTAAACTTATAAATATCAAAAAAATAAACCCCACAAAGATAAATTACCAGTTTGTAAACATTCAGGATGCGCACGCAGCAAGGTTGCAGAAAAAAAGGAAGCGCTAGCATTTACAGCGAGGGAATGACATCCGATGTGGTACAGAGTTTGTTGTTGTATTAGAGATAAGTGATATTGATTACATATTATATATATTATTTACATCAATGGTTCTCAAACTTTTTTCACCAAGTACCAACTCAGACAAAAATTGTCTCTTCAAGTACCACCATAATGAGCAGTATTGAAATACAGTAGTGTAGTAGGCCTAATTAAGCAGCTGCAGCAGGCACAGTTAAAAAAAATGAGGCAGATTAGATCCTATTATTAAAAATATTTATTATTGTCAGCCACTTTAAACATTACAGTATAAATAGTTTGAACATTAACTGTGCTTGCAGACAAAAAAAAACTTATTTAAATTAAAATGTGCTTTTAAAAGTTAATTAAAAATAGCAGTGTTCTTAAAAAGTCAAAAGAAAACTGCCGTACTTGTAAAGTTTTAATGTATAGCCTATTCATCAAAACCTGGAAATGTTGCTTGGACCTGATAAATATAGGCTATACCATATATATGCAATTTTAATATGTTATACATTTTGAAAGTTTTGCAAGTTGCAATTTTGAAGTTGCAAGTACAGATGACATTTGTATATCTTTGAAATCTAAACTTGTATTTTAAATATATGATTTGGAATGACTTAAATTAGAAATTAGATTTGCTGCAGGTCATTTACAGTAGGCTGTAGAGTATGTCAGAAAAGCGAGTGATAAATGCATACAGTGCTTTACCAATTCATATGTGCGATATTTCTGCGATCTGGTGCAAATGAGATCACATAAATGAACCGCGAAGTTCGCGTTAACCGCGCACCGATCACTGTTTTCAAGCAGACTCGGGTATCGTTTGCGGTCCCTCCGTCTGTGCACACAAAGAATAACTTTAATTATATTCTACCTTTAAGCTTCAAGCATGGCAAAGTTGCTTGAGTCTCACGCCATTTGAATCACATTCAAATTAAATCTGAGGTAACAAACTAAACCGAAAGCCGCGTACGCTGCTTTACAAAACAAATAACTTTATATATCGAAAACACACATAAACGGCAACACAACAGCACCGGTCTGCAAAAGGGCTTCACTAGAGCGTGTGTATCTGCTCTGTAATCTTCCTCTAGCTCTGCGCCAAGTGGACTGATTGTTAACATCTGATGATGCCATGCACTAAAGTAAACATTAAAAGCACACTAGCATAATTGTACACTTCCGGGAACAGCCAATGCTGTCTGATCACATGAGTCTTGGTGTTATTGTATGCATCAAAGAGTTAAGTGTTTTCATTTTATTCTTTTATTATTCAGCGATTCTTTCGCATACCACTGGAAGGAAGGCCGCATACCACTGGAAGGAAGGCCGCGTACCACAGTTTGAGAACCACTAATTTACATAATGCTTTCAGCGTATTATAACAGCTTGTTACCCAGTGATAAGCACAGGTATTTGGCAAAATTTACGTTAAAGTGAGCGGCGTTCGTCTGACAGGTCCATTTGCGATAGCACCCTCCCAATGGATATTGGATAAGACGAGTCCAGCATTTTTAATTAGGTCGTCACTCCATTCAGCTCCCTTTTAGCCAAAGACGTCTGCGGTTGGCATTAAAAGCAGTGTGGTGTACGGTAAAAGTAAAGTTTTCTATTTTTGGATTTTCGAATTTGGCATCCTACTGCACAACACGACATGTTTGCTATTGCAACCGGTCTTTTCTTGCAACTGGGAACCCATATGACATCATGTATGACTTAGGCTGGTAATTCCTCTATAGGATAGACTGGTCAAGTCCTTACATGTTTACTCCTGGCATTCCTGGCCCCATAGAGTTTGGAGGTCTCATTCCTCCACCGTAGTTCTGTAATGATAACCAAGGGTCAGACTACGATATCCAGAATCCCCCAGAGGACACCATGAGAAAAGAAAACAAAAACATAGTTAGTTTACACACACACAGACTACTAAAACACACTGTATAATTATACTATAACTATACTACTATATATAAGTATACTAACATAACTATATGCTCCAGTCCTAGTAGTGATCAAATGTATTTAATAGGTTTAGGGAATAGATATTTATATTTTAATTTTCATTGATTCATATTCAAGATATGACTTATTATGAATCTACAGTATAATATAAAATCCAGACCTGTGGTCCCGGTCCCATCGGGCCCATTCCTCGTGGAGCATTTATTCTCTGCATGGATGCCAGGTTTGGATGGCCTGAACAAATAATAACACCATTAAAACACTTAACAGACAGACCTGACAAAGACAAGGTGTGAATTTGCAAGTCCTTTCTGTAAATACAATAAACTCTTAACAAAAAGGCTTACGAAAGTCATGGCATTAGTGACCCAGAATACAATAAAAGACAAATTGATTTCAAACATTCTCTACTACTACTACTTCTACTACTACTACTACTGTTAGTACTACTACTAATACTACTTCTACAACTTCCACTACTACTTCTACTATTACTACTACTTCTACTGCTTGTACTACTACTGCTACTTCTACTGCTTCTACTACTACTGCTACTTCTA
>CAIGQZ010001464.1:2602511-2615774 GCA_903798205.1 Danio tinwini | reverse complement strand
TATTTATTTATTTTTTTACACTGCAGTTTGGCTTCAGAAAGATTATTTGAAAAAAATGGCTTTGCTCAGCAAAAACACATTAAACTGACCAATAAAGCCTTTTATTATGTAGTCTTTTTTAAATAATCACTGCTCAACTTATTATACATATCAAAGACTTCTGAGGAAAATACATATATGATTTCCACAATAAATATAAAAGCACACTTGTTTTCAATTGATAATAGTAATGAAGTTATTCAATATTTAATTATTTGAATGTGGAACCACATGCTTTATTATGACCTTCTAAATGTAAGTTTTAAATGTCACATAATATAAAACTGAGTTTGGTCACTTGAGTGAATTAGAAAACTAGGCTTTATGTCAATAGTCAAAAGACCAGTTGCGTGAGACATCCGCGGCATCTATCAAACAGATCCGCATTAATGCGGCATTAACATCAGTCTCTCACTGAGGGAACTGGAGGAACAGCTGGTCAAGTTCAATCTCCTGTGCTTTTACTATAGCGGCTCGGGGTCGGCGAGGTGAAAGCTGATTACAACAAGGTCAGGACTTAAGAGACTTAAGACAGGTGAGGCGACATCTTACACAAAAATCCCTCTAAGCAGATCATCTTGATACTGCAGCTCTGATTGGCCAGGGGAGATAATGCTGAAACCTTTCACAACAACAAACTCAAGTCGAATTATCCATGCTGAACGGACGCTGAGCTTTGGAACACACTGCTGCATCAAGCCTTACAAAGATACAATAGTTGGGTTTCTGAATAGGGTCCATAAAGACATATTTTTAGTCTTTAAAATACTTTTTAAGACTGTAACATTACAGAATTAATAAAAAAAACACTGTAAAAAAACTAAATCTGTAGGATGTATGGTAAAAAAACAAATGGCAGCGGAATGTTTGTATAAATAATGTCATAACTGTTTCTATTGCTTTTTGGATCATCAGCATTTCAAAAACAGTTGATCAGTCATTAATTTTCCAAACTAGTCCATAAATGTACATTACAATAATTTTCAGTGAAAGCCTTTTTTTTCCATTATGAAGATTATAAAGATCCTCAGAGAGTCTAAAGAACAGACAGACTGTGGATCAACAGCTATCTCTCTAGATCCTCAGTGGGACTCTCTAAACACTTACACGTTTTGCTTGAGCATCAGTTTATTAACACTTCACAATCCTCCCAGACCCCTGAATTAGGCCAGAGGGACATAATTTAGGGCATTTCCTCCTAGCCATCCAAACTAATCTCCTTTGTGAACGCTGTTGTTCTCTCTGTGGCCAAATACCGCAAACAGAGATTAACAGATTAACAAACTCCAGAAGTGTGGAGACAAAAAAAGGCAAAAAAATCTGTGGATCAATAACCAAATCCAGCAGGGACAAACACGAGACAGAGAGTCTGATGCAGGAAACCACATTTATTCCTTAAAGACTGAAAATTCAATATTTAACCACAATCAAGTTGTAGAGAAAACTGACTGAAAGAAAAGCAGGAGAAATTAAATGTCTACACCTTAATTGAGATTAATATTTCTTTATCTTTACTACAACTATAAAATAAGATCCATATTTGCTGGGTTTCCACCATAAAGTGAAGTGAATTTTTTCAAAGTTTGCAGAAAAAGAAATAATCCCAAATGTATATCAGGTGCGTATCCATCAAGTTAGAGCAGCTGACTGTAGTATTGGTAACCTAGTAGCCAACAGTAAACAAAGCAAGTAATGTTCGCTATGTCAGAGTATTTAGCAGATGGATTTAATGCCAGTAGCAGATGAAAGGAATGCCAATAAGCTTGGGGTATAAGTTTCCAATGGAGGCGCGTGACTTGCGGTGCAAATAGCTAGCGGCATGCACATGGTGTGCAATGATTTTCCAGGCACCCCTATTTGAAAACATCTGAACTTTTCAGAAACCGTGATTCATGCAAGTAGAACTAACCAATCTGCTTCACACTTTGTATGGAATATACACAACAGACTAATTACCTCAGACAAACACAGAGCATCCAAACACTGCAGTGGTTTTTACTTTTCTCTATAAAATTGTATCGGAGCTGCAGCAATGGTTTTTTAGTTTGTCATTCTCTGAGAAAACGGTTGATGGTCACCTAGTTACAGAAAGATAGCAGGGGAGCACGAGCGTAAAGTGCAAAGCCCATTAAAAATGGTGACGGAAACCACAAGCTTGCGCTTTTCACGTGCAAGTTTTTGGTTGCATCATCGCCATGTCAGGTCAGAATAACAACACATGATTTAAGATTGTAAATAAAAAAGGATGTACGGATGTTGCCAAAGTAGCTTTTTGGTTTCTTTTCTTGTGCATCTCAGCCACTAGCTCCCCATAGGGTGTAATATAGTCATTCAACTTCACAATTTGTAATGTCGCAATATGTATTTGAATAATGATGGTTGGTTCCTTTACTTGAAAGCTCAGATTTAATTATCATAATTTGTGTTGTTTACAGAGTTTGAGGTTTACTGTATCATTATTATTCACACCTTAAAGTTTGCTTTGTTCAGCATTTAAACTTTACCATTGCACACACTTTGTAACATTTTATTTTTCAAGTTTAAGAGTGTCTTTAACACTTATGTTTATTTTATTATAAAGAGATTAGATATTTGTTTAATTTTTGTTTTGTTTTTGACTATTAAAACAATTTGCCCTAGTATTGTTAGTAAATTAAAATAATGTGGTTAAAAAAATTCTAATATTCCTAAATGTATTGTTAAAAAATTATCCAAAAATTATTAATACCAAACGATATGAAACATAATATTGTGATAATGTTTTTGCTCAATCATCCAGCCCTAATTCCATCTCAGATTTTTCACCTTTTTGCTCAAGTACCAGAACCACTTCAAACAAGCATATACTGTAAATTTGATTTGCAAATTTAAAACATTTCATTATACATTGTGAAACAAACAACTCTGTCTGGAGAAAACCAGGCACTGATCATCACCTGGTCAATTCCATCCCTACAGTAAGCATGGTGGTAGCAGCAACAGGAAATGACCCTAAATACACAGCCAAAATGTCTATGGGACAACTCCGTTATTGTCATTGTCAACTTAAACCCAATTGAACATCTCTGAGAGATCTGGAAATGGCTAAGCACCAACTTTCACCATCCAACCAGATGAACATTTAACTTTGTGTGCCAAGCTTGTAGTATCATTGCATGATATAAAACTAGGTATGGGCCAGTATAAGATTCTGACAGTTTGATAACCTTAGATAAAAATAACACGGTTTTGTGGTATTGTGATTACTGCTCTAAAATATATTCTTTTTAAATGTCTAGGTAAAAAGCAATACCTTTTCCCCCATTGAACTCTATATATTTTATTTTTAGGAAACATTTTAAATATTTTGAAACAGTAAACATGTCAGGCTAAATAATAAAAAAAAACATTGACTTCTGCTGTCTAAAAAGGCTGCATGTTTGGATAAGTTTCTTTTCTTTGGATATAAAGTTAAGCCACTGCATTGTTCAAGAAAAACAACAACAACAACAACTTACATATACCATAGAAACAGAATAACAGAAAACATTTTCAGTATTAAAACCTTGACTTTTCCAAACCAGGGTAAACCTTGAAACCGGTTATCTTGAGACTGCTTGAGACTGTAACTGGTGCCAAAGATGACTCAACAAAGTAACGAGCAAAGGATGTGAATACTTACGTACATATAATAGTTTTCTCATTTGATTTTTTAGATATATTTGCAAATATTTCAAACAAACTTTTCACATATTCATTATGGGCTACTGTTTGTAGAATTTTAAGAAAAAAATTTTTTTTTGTAATAAAACTTAACCTGTGACAAAGTGTGAGCTGAAATCAAATTAAATCAAATTAAAGAGCAGGGAGTAATTTCCGGATGCACTGTAAAGGGGTCCATATAATGCAAGTCAAAGCTGTGTTGTTACATGTCGTGAATGCACTTCAGACCATTTACTAAGGGTGTGGATTAAAGGTAATAATGCTGTACATAAAGTTCAGTTTCTTGCCCATTTTAATTGTTTCGTTTCACACAACCACAATGAATCTTCATGTTATTCATTTTGAATATATCACAAAACATATGTCTTTTTAACTCTTAAAATGCCAGTAGCTGTTGACTTGAATTTATGAATCACTTAAAAAAACACAGTTACAGCTTAAATTATTATTTAATATATAACTTATTATTAGTATTATTCCTTAAATACTTTAAACCTGATATTTAAATAAAATGTCAAAAATCTAGCACAATTTATCGAACCAAGTAACTGATTATTTTGAATAAATACATTTATTTTAATTCTGCTCAAAATTGCTCATTTCCTTTCCATAAAAGTCATCTTCTCAGCTGATTGAAAGGAGTCTGTGAATACACTGAATACTGAAAACTGTAGCAGTAAATCAGAGCAAAACAGACAAATTCAGTCATCAGTTTCCAATTCATGTGTCCAGATGGTCAGCAACGTGTCAGCAAAACATCAGTATGTCATCAAGATCCTGAGACTGAACAGAATCAAGCGTTTACCTCATGACCATGCTGTATCTCTGATGTTGACAGGGTTTAAAGGAACAGCTGTCCCACACCAGCCGGTTTTAACCAGAGTCTCTGAAAACCTCCAATGGAGCTGGAGATTTCTTTAAAACAAATAAAAGTCTAAATATTTGTCTGTTTTTACCCCCTGAAAAACTGAAGAACTAAGATCTTGGGAAACTTACAGAAGATAGATAGCCTGGATAAAGAAGCGCAATTTTAAAAGCGTAACTTTATTAATTTACATACTTTCCTAATTTTTAAAGTCTTGGCATATAGAAATAATTGTTTTGCATATATTAAAAGTAAAATAAATCAGGTAGAATTTGACAGTAAAAAAGTATTAATAAAAAAAATCATTCTCTAGCGCAACTGAATTAGTCATAGGGGCTATGATGAATATTGTTGTGGACAAAGGAAAGTGTCAAAAGGTTGAAAAGCACAGCACGAGAGCAAGTTTAACTTCGCTTAAAAGCCCCTTATGAGGTTTAAACCTAAAATATTTTGACTTTCAGCTCGGATTATAGGTCAAAACACCCCATGACCCCATTGGAGATCATCTTGCAGAGTCTGACTCACAGGACTGACACAGTTATATAATTGATCATGGAAATAATAGACTAAAAGACAAAAAAGTACTCATATTTACTGCAAAAGTATACAAAATCACTACAGTGTAAAACCCAACAGTCAACTTCGTCAAATAAAATGAGGGTAGTTAACCTAAATTTACTGAAATTTAATTCTACTCATTTTAAAAGACTTTTGAACTCTGAAGATGAAGTAATGAGGCATTTAATTAACTCATTACCTTCAACACTATGGAGTCAGTTCACAGTACTTATATAGATTTTTTTTTTACTTAAATGGTTTGTTGCAATCGGTTTCCTCAAAAGGTTTTAGTTGCCTTAACTTATTGGGTTTTACAGTACTCAGTTAGTTTGAGTTATCTTCATTTATTGGGTTTTATTGTGCTCAAATTGCTTCGTTTACTCAACTGAAATAAGTTCACAGTACTCATTAGGATTAGTTTTTGAACTTAAATGTTTTGTTGCAACCGGTTTCCACAAAAGGTTTGAGTTATCTTACCTTTTTGGGTTTGGGTATGAAAAATTATTTCAATTTGGTCCATTAAAACACATTATGGGCAGATTCAGTAGCAACCTTAAATTCAGCAATAATTTCAGCAATAATGAAACACAATCTTAAAGGTGCAGTAAGTAAGTTTGACACCCAGTGGTTGAACTAGGCATTGCACTCCTGGATCAAAATAAATGCAAGCACGGGATGCCAGATTGAGTACAGGAGCGAGTGATTTAAACTCTACATAAAACGCGATAGAGGGAATATTTACCATATTAGTTTGGTACACCTCAAATTGATATATTAGAAATGACTTCTAAGAGGGACTTCAGGAGCCTGATCGAGACGGTTTGACGCACCTCGCCCGCCACGCAGATCATCGTTTCTGGACCGCTTCCTACTTACCGCCGAGGAAATGAAAGGTTCAGTAGACTTTTCGCTCTGAATGAATGGCTATTAACATGGTGTAATGAACAGAAATTGCTCTTTGCTAATAACTGGAATCTTTTCTGGGAGCGTCCTAGGCTCTTCCGCGCTGACGGGCTGCATCCTAGTCGAGCTGGAGCTGAACTGCTGTCGGACAACATCTCTAAGATGCTTCGTTCTGTCTGACTAGTAAGTAAAAATTCACAAAATTCACATTTTACCCATATAGACTCTTGTTCGTCCAACTTAAATTATAGTAACACATGTCTAGCGTACCCCATAGAGACTGTGTCTGTTCCTCGGGTTATTAGATCAACAATTAAACGTACTGTGTGCTCTAGAAAAAATCTATTAAGAATAAAAGCTGAAAATCCAATAAAAAGGGATAATACTAACTTCGTAAAGCTTGGTCTCCTAAACATCCGGTCATTAGCACCTAAAACACTTATCATAAATGAAATAATAACAGATAACAATCTTAATGCACTCTGTCTCACTGAAACCTGGCTGAAACAAAATGACTATATTAGCTTAAATGAAGCTACTCCTCCAGGATTCTCATATAAGCATGAGGCTCGTCAAACTGGTCGTGGTGGTGGAGTTGCATCAATCTTTAGTGATATTCTTAATGTTAGTCAGAGAAAGGGACTTATGTTTAACTCCTTTGAAGTATTAGCTCTTAATGTTATGCTACCAGATATTATGCAAAAACCTACGATATCTCTTGCTATAATCACCATATATAGACCCCCAGGACCCTATGTCAATTTTCTAAAAGAGTTTTCTGATTTTATTTCTGACTTACTAGTTAAAACTGATAAAATACTAATTGTAGGAGACTTTAACATCCATGTACATTTACCATGTACAACTACATTTACTTGGGATAAAACAAAATGCGGTTGGTCCAACCCATCGCTTAAAGCATACATTAGATCTAATATTGTCTTACGGAATTGAGGTCTTTGATGTAGACATTATACCACAAAGTGATGATATTACAGACCACTACCTCTTGCTATATAAGCTGCGTTTACCTGAAATTATCAGATCTGCACCAATATACCGCCCTGGTAGGACTATCGTTCCATCCACTAAGGATGAATTCATAAGTAACTTACCTGATCTTTCTTTAATTCGAAATACACCCGCAAACGTAAATGACCTTGATGTAGTAACCAGCAGTATGGATGCCATTTGTACTAGCACACTAAATACGGTGGCACCCATTAAATTAAAAAAGGCTAGAGAGAACAAAACTACACCATGGTACAATAGTCATACTCGCGCTCTCAAAACAGCAACCCGTGCCCTGGAACGTAAATGGAAAAAAACAAACTTAGAGGTTTTTAGAATTGCGTACAAAGACAGTATGTCCAGCTATAGGAGGGCTCTTAAATCTGCCAGGGCTGAGCACCTCCGCAAACTGATTGAAAATAATCATAACAATCCTAGATTTTTATTTAGCACCATTGCTAAATTAACAAATAATCAGTCATCCCTGGAACAAAATGTCCCACCGCATATTAGTAGTGATGACTTCATGAATTTTTTCAGTGATAAGATAGAAGACTTTAGACAGAAAATAGAAGATGTTAAACTTTCTGCACCACCTTATACTCCAGATCCAGTAAACATTTCTCTGAATCAAAATAACCTACAATGCTTCAAAATCATAGAACAGGAAGAGCTAGATAAAATTATAAATAGTTCCAAACCAGCTACATGTATGTTAGATCCAATTCCAATCCAATTCCAACAAAATTACTGAAAGATTTGCTACCTGTTATAGGAGAACCTCTCCTTAACGTTATCAACTCTTCTTTAGCTTTAGGCCATGTTCCAAATCCTTACAAGCTAGCTGTTATTAAACCTATTATTAAGAAACCACAACTGGACCCCAGCAACCTAGCTAATTATAGGCCTATTTCAAATCTTCCGTTTATGTCTAAAATACTTGAAAAAGTTGTTTCTACCCAATTATGCTCCTTTCTGCAGATGAACAATATTTTTGAAGTGTTTCAGTCAGGCCTCATCACAGCACAGAAACCGCATTAGTGAAAATAACCAACGATTTACTCTTAGCTGCTGACCAAGGGTGCATCTCACTATTAGTTCTACTAGATCTTAGCGCCGCTTTTGACACCATTGATCACAATATCCTCATAGACCGCTTATATTCTACAGGTGTCCAAGAACAGGCTCTTCAATGGTTTAGGTCATACTTAGCTGATCGTTACCAATTTGTGAATATTAATGGACAACTTTCACAAGTAAAGGATCAGTTTTAGGCCCTTTGCTGTTTACAATATACATGCTTCCCCTGGGGGACATTATTAGAAAACATGGGATCAGTTTTCACTGCTATGCAGATGACACTCAATTATACATTTCAACTAAACCGGATGAGATGTCTAAACTGTCTAAGCTAACTGAGTGTATTAAAGATGTTAAAGACTGGATGACCAACAATTTTCTTCTCTTAAACTCAGACAAAACAGAATTATTTTTTATTGGGCCTAAATCCTGTATACAGCAGTTCTCACAACTCGACCTGCAATTAGAGGGATACAAAGTTAGCGTTAGCTCTACTATAAAAGATCTGGGTGTCATATTAGACAGCAATTTAACCTTTAAAAATCATATATCCCATGTCACAAAAACTGCCTTCTTTCATCTAAGAAATATTGCTAAATTGCGAAATATGCTGTCCATCTCAGATGCAGAAAAGCTAGTTCATGCTTTCATGACTTCTAGGCTGGATTACTGTAATGCTCTGTTTGCTGGTTGCCCAGCATCCTCTATTAACAAACTTCAGCTAGTACAAAATGCAGCTGCCAGAGTTCTTACCAGGTCTAGAAAATATGATCATATCACCCCAATTTTATCCTCCTTACACTGGCTGCCTGTTAAGTTTCGTATTGAATTTAAAATATTGCTTCTTACCTATAAAGCCTTAAATAATCTAGTTCCTGTTTATTTAACCAACCTCTTGTCTCGCTACAATCCAACCCGCTCTTTAAGATCTCAAAACTCAGGGCTTCTTGTAGTACCTAGAATAGCTAAATCGAGTAAAGGAGGTCGAGCCTTCTCATATATGGCCCCTAAACTCTGGAATAGCCTTCCTGATAATGTCCGAGGCTCAGACACACTCTCACTCTTCAAAACTAGATTAAAGACCTATCTTTTTGGCAAAGCATACACTCAGTGCATTACATAGCGGTATGACGCATGATGTGCCCCACACACGATTTTGCTTCTTGTTTATATACACTATGAACAGCAGCTACGCTAATTATTCTTCTTATTCTGTATTTCCACCTGGGGGTACTCATCTCGAGACCCTCAGACAATGCAGTGCCACTGATGCGATCCAAGACCAGCGACGAGACGATCCCAAGGTTTCCGGACCAGGCCGTATCCTGAGCTGCTGCTGTGGTGGTCATGATGGAGAGCATAAGACTGATTCCTGTGATGCTCCAAGGTCAGACGTGTCTTCACGGAGGTCCAGCTACTGCGCCTAGACTGCAGCTCTGCACAAGACGTTTGGCCATAGGAGAAATGGTCGTGCCCAACTGAGCCTGGTTTCTCTCGAGGTTTTTTAAATTCTTCACTTTCGCCAATTGGTGAAGTTTTTTCCTCGCCGCTGTCGCCACTGGCTTGCATGGTTCGGGATCTGTAGAGCTGCGCATCGATGGAATTGCTCCTCAGTGTTTGGACTCTCAGTAGTGATTATTAAACCACACTGAACTGAGCTAAACTAAACTGAACTTAAACACTGAAAACTGAACTGACACTGTTTCAATTCACTATAAACTTCCATGTGAAGCTGCTTTGACACAATCTACATTGTATAAGCGCTATACAAATAAAGATGAATTGAATTGAATTGAATATTTCTCACAGCTGAACATGTGAAACCTATGACAGTGATCACCTCAGGTAAACCTCATGTTTTTTATTCAGTGCTAAATGCTAATATTGTGAGTTTGAATAGATTCTAAACCTTACTGTTTCATGAGTGAGTGCATATTCTGTGCTTCTGAAAGGCTGTATTTACATTTCTGTCATGTTTTGTCTGGTGCAAACAGCCAAACTGCTTATCACTGCCTATCTCGTCACAAAGGTTACAATGTAACCTGCTCACCTAATGTTTACATTCATAATATTTATATCATTTGCTAATTAATAACCTTGTGTCGTCTCATTTCAACGTCTGATACTGTCCATTTCGGTCACGGACGCATGCTTTCAGAGCCTTTCTAAATGAATGAATGAATGAATGAATGAAATATGCTGTTTTCCAACAAAGCAACCCAGGGTGCTGAAATGTAATTGGCTAATCTGGCATTGAGCAGGTTAAATTTACCTGAACAAAGATAGCGTTCCGGCACGGAAAAAACTTTAAAGCAGAAAATCTGACTTCAGCATTGTTTTTCAGTTAAACAAGTATGTTCACTTGGGATGTTTCTTAAATATCTGCACACATATTGTGGTATTTTTATGCTTTAGAAGAGTCAAAAACTTACATAAAGCACCTTTAATTTAAAACAAACAAAAAAGTGATTCTTGGTTTATACAAAAATAAGCTTCAAATTAAAATACTTGTATCAATTAGACTTTTAAGCTTTTGTGGAAGACAATAGCCAAAAAATATATAATTTAGTAAAAGATTTATTAACAAATGCTGATTCATCCCGTAATTAAACCAGTGACGTTTTATGAGTCAGTGAATCATTCTTTTAATTCTTTCAAAACTCATTCATTCATTTTCCTTCCAGCTTAGTCCCTTTATTAATCTGGGGTCACCACTTCTTTCAAAACTATTTTTAAATAATGAATTTCAAGTACTGATATTTTTTTATGGATTGTATCAATTATTAAACACAATCTTAGTAAAAAAAAGTGTTTATCCATAAATGTGCAGCTCTACTATGCGCATTAAAATAATGAAACATAAATAATATTTGGAAATTCATTTCACACTTCAAATTATAACACTTGTCAGTTAGTTACTTAAAGGGCACCCATGATGAAAATCATCTTTTGTAAGCTGTTTGGACAGAACTGTGTGTAGGTATAGTGTGTCCACAATCATATAGACCAATTACCAACCTACATCACACATGACGTCACACGGGTCCGCGGTTGCAAAAAGAGACTGGCTGCAATAGCGAACATGTCGTGTTTTGCGGTAGGATGCCAAATTCGATGCTTTCAAATGTCAACTGCAGACGTCATGTTCATCTTCTCATGTTATATCAGGTAAGTTCACGCTATGCTGAATCATATACATTACTCATTTTTGATTGCAGCAATGATTTAAGTAAAACAGTTACATATGGTTAAATGAACTCAGCCACTGAATGCTAAGAATAAAACGTGAAAATGTAAGATATTAAAGTTACCTTATTAACTAAGGTTAAAGTTGGAACAACAATAAGGTTAAAGTTACCTTATTATATATTAAACACCTTTTTTTCTGCTGTAAAGTTGGCCATTTTAACAGTGGGCTCAATAGAAATTTGCTCTATTATGGAGCCAGGACTAGCGGAATTTCGATGAATTGCAGTTTCAGTTACTTCCGTATGGGCTTCCTGATGGAGAGCAGGAGGTTGCCGCTTGGTCAAAATGCAGTGTTTAGAGATTATTCATATTAACTCTCATTTATGTAATAAACAAACAAGTTGAGAATCAAAAGACATGTAAAAGTGAAACCAGAAATCAGAATCGTACTGCTCTTAAAGTGACAGTGCGCAATATTCCTGCTGCTGACTGTTTTTATCATTAATCAAACAACAAAAGGACAAAATCACTCACTGCTCTTGTACTGCTCTCACTTTTGTAGCTATAATTAAAGGTGCTGTATGTAAATTTTTGACTCTTCTAAAGCATAAAAATACCATAATATGTGTGCAGATATTTAGGAAACATCCTAAGTGAACATACATTAATTGTTTAACTGAAAAACAATGCTGAAGTCAGATATTCTGCTTTGGTTTTTCCGTGCCGGAACGCTGTCATTGTTTAGGTAAATTTAACCTGCACAATGTCAGTTTAGCCAATTATAATGCACCCTAGGTTGCCCTGTTGGAAAATAGCATATTTTATTCATTCATTTAAAATACTCTGAAAGCATGCATCCGTGACCGAAATAGACAGTATCAGACATCAAAATGAGACCAATTCAGTTCCACATTAGGAAACATTAGGTGAGCAGGTTACATTGTAACTGCGTGTCCTCCTAACAACACGTTTTGTGACAAAATACGCAGTAATGAGCAGTTTGGCTGTTTGCACCAGACGAAACACGACAGAAATGTAAATACAGCCTTTCAGAAGCACAGAATATGCACTCACTCACGAAACAGTAAGGTTTAGAATCTATTCAAACTCACAATATTAGCATTTAGCTCTGATTAAAGCACACACGATTTACCTGAGGTGATCACTGTCATATAGGTTTCACTTGTTGAGCTGTGAGAAATAGAAGCCGTTTCTAATATATCAATTCGAGGTGTTGGTTAGAACCAAAACTCCTTTTAATATGGAAATATTCCCTCTGTCGCGTGTCGTTGCTTTTATTTAGAACACAGTTTAAATCATTCGCTCCTGTACTCAATCTGGCATCTCGCGTTTGCGTCTATTTTGATCCAGGAGTGCAATACCTAGTTCAACCCCTGGGTGTCAAACATACTGCACCTTTAAAGTTTTTTTCTTACAGTGTTTCATATTTTTATTCTATTGTATTTATTTCCCTTTCCTTATTTACAGGGAGGAAAATAAATGTATATATACAGTTGAAGTCAGAATTATTAGCTGCCTTTTTATATTTTTCCCCAATTTCTGTTTAACGGAAAGAAGATTTTTTTTTCAGCACATTTCTAAACATAATAGTTTAATAACTAATTTCTAATAACTGATTTCTTTTATCTTTGCTACTAAGACAGTACATAATATTTTACTAGATATTTTTAAGATACTAGTATTCAGCATAAAGTGCAATTCAAAGGCTTAATTAGGGTAATTAGACAAGTTAGGGTAATTAGGAAAGTCATTGTATAACAGTAGTTTCTTCTGCAGAAAATCAAAAAATTATAATTCTTAAGGGTGCTTAAAATATTGATCTTAAAATAGGTTTTAAAATATTTCAACCTGCTTTTATTCTAGCCAAAATAAGACAAATAAGACTTTCTCCAGAA
>CAIGQZ010001464.1:2563375-2596905 GCA_903798205.1 Danio tinwini | reverse complement strand
ATATATATATATATATATATATATTGTAATTTAAACAATATACAAATATCATTTTGTTTAACTGATTGTCAATAATACAAGCATGCATTTACATATATCAGCACTATATAGTGCAAAATACATTGTTTTATGTATTGTCTAAGTATGGATAAATATGAGCCACTTGACATCTCCACAACAATAAAAACTGATGAACACTTCTGTTGTTCAATCTAGATAAACAACAAGAGGAGATAATCTATATTATCTCTATATAATAATATATATTATAGAGAGAGAGAGTGAGAGAGTGAGAGAGAGAGAAAGAGAGAGTGAGAGAGAGAGAGTGAGAGAGAGAGAGTGAGAGAGAGAGAGAGAGAGAGAGAGAGAGAGAGAGAGAGAGAGAGAGAGAGAGAGAGAGAGAGAGAGAGAGAGAGAGAGTGAGAGAGAGAGAGAGAGAGAGAGAGAGAGAGAGAGAGAGAGAGAGAAGAATGATGAGCAAAGGTAAAGAGTGAGTCCTGATCACAGCCTCAGGCAACACCTCCTGTGATATCCTCAGTTCCCCTGGAGATTCATTAATGATTACCACACACACAATAACAGACAGTTCTGTGATGCAAGAGTCCAAAAATGAGGAGGGGTTACATTAGGACATAAGGAGACCATAAGAGGCCAGTTTAACAGAGCTGTGATATATGATACCGTAAGCTGTACAAATCCGTTCTGAAGGAAAGCATCCGATCTGCTCAAAAGGCACAATCCTCAAGCCATTCAGACAAAATCAACAAACAGATCAGTGATTTCTGCCCACGAGCATCAAGACCATTACTGTCAAGAATGACTCCATCAGGCCACTGTAATGCTGAAAACCGATAGGCTGGCGGTTTAATGGCTATTGACAGCTGTTCCTTGGGGATTCAGGGCTGGTGTTCGGCGGTCGACTTCAGGCTAGAAGCTCATTCTCTCCATCTGCTGCCATCTCCTTCAGCTTCTCCTTCTCAGACCTTCTCCACCCACAATCCTGTCTGTTAAAAGGGCATCTGCCCAAACACCCAACCCCCTCCATCCTGTGCTTGTGGCTAAAGACTGCAGAAACTACAGTAGTGGTGTGCCATACAGAAAAAAAAAGACAGTTTGGTCTTAAATTTCAAAACCTTAAAGGCCTTAAAAAGTCTTAAATTCACTGGCATGTGTTGTAGGTCTTAAATCACTATAAACAGGTCTTAATTTTGCTTTGTCCAATCTATGCATCTATGCAAAGACCAACAATACATCTGAATAAAACCTTATTTTTTATATTGAAGTTTTTTATTGCAAAGAGATACAATTGACAACAGCTTTTAGACATTTTTACAGCAAATTCCCCAAATTAAATGATCTATTCGGGGGAAAAAAAAACTAAAAACAATTGCACTATACCACATGATAATACCAGGCCATTAGAATTAATTTTTCTTTTTTTTTTTATCAGAAAATCGAGCTATTAACCACCCAGCCAAAAAAAGGAAAGTAACTGAAATAAGTTAATAATAATCTTTGAAAACAGTCAGGACACGTGTCCACTGGCAGCACTAATAGACGAATTACCGGTTTGTAAACATTCAGGATGTGCGAGCAAGCAATGTTGCAGAAAAAAAAAACGGGATCGCTAGCATTTATAGCAAGGGAATGACATCCGACGCGGTACAGAGTTTGTTGTTGTATTAGAGATAAGTGATATTGATTATCGTATTATAATGTATTATAACATATAGCGTATTATAACAGCTTGTCACCCAGGGATTCGACAAAATTACTGTTAAAGTGAGCGGCGTTCGTCTGACAGGCCCATTTGTGCACCATCCCAAAATTGCCAAGCATCCAGTCACATATTTGAATATGTTTAATTTTCAACCAGCTCACAATGAATTGTTACATCCCTAGTTAAAACTCTTGTGTCTTAAACGCAAGCATGGCTCATGGTTGCTTAGCAATGGCAGACACCAACAAAAAAAAAAAAACAATGAAAAGGAACAGCTCTTGTGAGTTTTTAAAGTGTGCTAAGTTGCTGAGACTTATTTCAGTATGTTGATGTAGCTCCAACTGGCACTGAATATTGAGTAGGGGGTGTGGCTTTCTTTTAGAACATAATTTCCTTGTAGTAAACTAAAAGTAAGAAGGGTGTGGTAAACAATGTGCTCAAGCTAAAATAAGCATTGTAAATTTAATGTGAATTATGATTAAAATATGATTAAGATTAAATGTGAATTTCTTCATGGTTTTAAATTGTATGTATTCTGATAGCTAGTCAAATGTAGACTGTCATAACGAACGGTAGCAGTAACTAAGATTGAGTGGAAGAACCAATGACACAGTCAGCTTGTTAAGTGTGACGTCACGCGAAGGGGCTTCCGGGTCCAAGCGCTCTATGAAACTGAATGAGGAGACTCATCAAATGCTAATAATAAACATTTACAAAGTGATGTAATACTTTCGAAAATTACGATCGCAATATATATGTCCATGCCTAATATCTTATGGCCAGAAAGTGATTTATTTTTTTATAAATGGTTAAAATCTTGGTATTTGTAATGCAGCAAGCCACCACTTAACAAGCGTAGTTATTGTTAGGGGCGGGGCCACAGAGTAATTGTTTAATGGTTTAACTCCACATTTGAAAAGTTCAGATGCAAAAACCTCTAAGTGCGTCTGAAATTTTCCTCTACAATTAGCATTTTTCTCAGCCTCCTATGTTTATGTTCAGTTACTCTACTTTTAAGGCAATGAAAATAACCTAATTGTTAGAAAATTAGAAAAAAAATTAGAAAAAAAAAGCTAATTTTAGATGAAAGTTTCAGGCGGCACTTAGGTTTTTGCATCTAAACTCTTCATTTTCAGTATTACATAGTTCTGAGTCTATGTAATGAGTTTCTGGAATACATTTCTTACATTTACAATACATTCGTAAACGTAAAAAAAAAAAGGTCAGAATTATCAGCACCTAAACTTTAAACTAGCTGCAATTTACTCTTTAAAATATAATCTTATCACATGTGTATCAAATAACATGTCAAAGTCATATTAAACATTTGTCTCTAGATGCAAATGTTACAAATGTTTCATGCGTTTATACTACATGTATGCAAACATGTAAATTGCACAAGACATTTTTTTTTTTTACATCTCCATTTTGTTGACCCAACAATTTTCATGATTTATTAAAACACACTTTAAATAATTAAGACATAATTAACAGGTTGAGTAAAATGTCATGCATAAAAATAGGCTAAAATGCTGCAAATGCTTAGTGACATATTTTATAGTGACTTGTAGAGATTTCTAACACTTGTAACTAACACTTTTAGACACGGCCTGAGGCAAATTTAATGCTATGTATCATTATTTACAAGGTGTTATTTTAAACATGTAACATTATACAAGGTTGTATTGATGTTTTTTACTGACTGACACACTGATTAGATGTTTGTCATTCATGTTTTTAGATGTTATAACATAATAGTAATGAGGATGAATGATGGCATTCACTCCTGTTCTGAGGTATTGTAACTCATTTCATTAACATTTAAACCAATTTAGTTTCACTTTTTCACTTCATCTGTGCTTGAACGCTCATCATGTGTAAGAAAGTACACTGTCAAAACTGTACAATCAAGACTGTGCATGTGTATTGGCTATTATACCTTTAAGAGTATTATTTTCATTAGGATACTTATGTACTGTAGCTGTCAAGTAATATTTCCCCTTGCCATTTTTATATGGTCCAGGATTCAAGTGGGATTATAAAACAAGATGATTAAAAAATTATAAAACAAGATGATGCTACAGTTATAAAGCACAAGCGATTGTTTTAAATTTCTCTACAGAGGGGTTGTTTCACCTTCTATTGGTCTCACGCATTCATGTGATGCAAATTCACAAGTCAAAGGTCTTCAAGATTGAACTTTGGAATGCAGCAACATGCAAAACTTGTAGCACAAACTTGTGTTTCCAGTCTGGTGCATTTACACGCATATGATTGGAAGACAATGAGGTGAAGATACAAAATATATACAGTAGACAGATATTAGTCGATAAGTGCTATTTTAATTGAGGCCAATATCTTCAATTCATTCCTTTTCTATTCGGCTTAGTCCCTTTATTAATCAGGGGTCACCACAGCGGAATGAACCGCCAACTTATCTTTAAGATGATGAATTATATTTAATGAACCATATCATTTGCTTGGTGTCTGCCAATTTTGAAATATTTTACTTGTATTTTGATTTTGGTAAATGTTCAGTGACTTGGTTGGCCATAGAAAAGATTAGTTGATTATTAATTTCAGAGATTGCTTCAAACTTTTCTGAAGTTGATCAGCTGTTTACTGTATGTGTTTTTGCCTTTTGTTTTTTCAGTCATGCTAAATGTCTTGCAAAATGTATATTTATATTTATATTTATCGGCTAATATATCGGCTATCAGTCTTGAAGTCTGAGGAGTTGTCAGTTAGAGGTATCGATTCAATATTGTTGCAACTAAATATACACTACTTGACAAAAGTCTTGTTGTCTATCAAAGTTTTAGAAACAACAAATAATAACTTGATTTCTAGTGGATCATTTGGTATCAGTAGTGGCTTATATGAAAGATAAAGGCCTCTAGATTATGCTTATATTACCAAAATAAAATATGATTATGTCTTAATTTTTTAATTTTTTTATTAGGACAGTAAGGTCTGACTTTGCTTAGACAAAAGTCTTGTCACTTAACATAAATGATGTAAAGTCATGGTGCAGTGGAAAAAGCATCAATATTGTGTATGACTCTCATAAGCTTGGAGGACTGCATCCATACATATCTGCAATGACTCAAATAACTTATTAATAAAGTCATCTGAAATGGCAAAGAAAGCATTCTTGCAGGACTCCAAAAGTTCATCAAGATTCTTAGGATTCATCTTCAATGTCTTCTCATTCATCTTACCTAGGCATGGGCCAATATAAGATTCTGACATTATGATAACCTTGGATAAAAATATCACGGTTTCACGGTATTGTAATTAATGCTCTAAAATAGATTATTTTTTAATGTCTGGGTAAAAAACAAAAGCTTTTTTTCATTTTGAACACAATATATTTTATTTCGAGAAACGTTTAAAATATTTTGGAAGAGTAAACATGCCAGGCTAAATAAATTATTTACTTCTGCAGTCTTCTTTCGTTTCAAAAACAGATTTTTTTACAATTTAAAACGGCATCTTGTGATATGTTTTCTGCTGAAGATACTGCTGTCTTAAAAAACTAAACAAAATAACGTAAAAAAAAATTTTTACACATACCTTAGGAACAGTATTGCAGAAAATTTGGACGGTTTTAAAACCCTAACTTTCCAAACCGCGGTATACCTTGAAAACGGTTATCTTCCCATGCCTAATCTTACCCCAGACATGCTCATTATTGTTCATGTCTGGTGACTGGGCTGGCCAGTCCTGGAGCACCTTGACCTTCTTTGCTTTCAGGAACTTTGATGTGGAAGCTGAAGTATGAGAAGGAGGTTTTGTGGTTTGTAATATAATCAGGGCTTGACATTAACTTTTTTTGATCACCAGCCACTGTGGCTTGTAGTTTTCTAACGTTACTAGCCACTCGCCATTTTTACTAGCCACAATTTTGTTGTTGGGAAAATGTATTTTATATGCATAAATTTGACTTTGACATGCTAAAATTACTTCATTTAGATTATGTGTTTTTTCCACTTGCCTCCTTGTTCATTTAGCTATTTTTGGTTTATGAGCTTACACAATGAGCATGAGCAAATGGGTTGTGCTTTCATAAAAGTGTTGCATTGCAATTAGTTTTCTTTCACAGGACTTTTCAGGGCTCAACACAATTAGGATTTACCTTTTTTTTTTCTCTAGCCACACCAAACTAATTATTTCCTTGCCACAAATTTTAAATAATGTGTCAAAACAAGTAAAATACTGCTGTATACATACACTTTTTATTCAACAGAACAGTTGACATTTAAAAAATATATATTCTCATGCATCTAAAACTATGCACAGTGGTCTGTTCTGGCTCCCAGATCACCAGGTAACTATGCATACAACAACATATTAAAGCAATCTTATTGTAAAGGATGATTATTAAACTATATTAACAAAAATAACAGCAAGCAAAAGAAAGAGGGTAAAAAACATTGTGCGCGATAATGAAAGGATGATGCCGCGCACACGGTTAATGTTAAGCCAATTAATAATCTGTTTAGAGAATGGTTAAAGCAAGAGCGACAACAACTGCTGCTGCTTACAAAGAATCTCGAGCCCTTGAAGGACTGTGGGTGCACGAGCATCTCACTAGTTTTGTTTCCAGGCACGGTTGCTTCAAGTGAGGAAAGGGCACAGGAGCTTTTAAACACTCGCGCGCATCAAATCATCTGTGTGTGCGACACTAAAGCCCTCGTCAGTGAGTGAGGAAAGCCCGTCTCACCGTGCCTGTGATCCTCTCATTCGTTATTTACCTGCTTTCTTTTGCTTGCACGAAAAGCTGTTTTTGTCAGTCGTGCTGCTTCTCGATTCTAAGACCCCAATACGCATATAGACAAACGGTCAGAAACTAAGTCTAATCTGTAGTGACAACGAGCCAGCACTGGCCATTTAAAAATGAGTTTCAGCCAGCCAAAGTGTTTAGTGGGAGTGGCTGTCTAACCCGCCACAACCGAAATCTACCCGCATTAGGCCTGAATATAATGGACAGCACAAATGTCTTGATACCTCAGGCTGTTGATGTTGCCATTCACTCTGCAGATCTCTCGCACACCGTTATACTGAATGCAACCCTAAACCATGATTTTTCCTTCACTGAACTTGACTGATTTCTGTAAGATTCTTGGGTCAATGTGGGTTTCAATAGGTCTTCTGCAGTGTTTGTGTTGATTGGGATGTAGTTCAACAGATGTGTCATCAGAACAATCTACCTTCTGCCACTTTTCCAAATTATCAAGTAGAAGACAAGTTATTATTTGTTGCTCTTACAACTGGGATCGACAAGACTTGTCAGGTAGTATAGAGTAACACATTACCACTGTATTTATTTGGTGCACATGTGTACCAAACCTAGTTACACCACTTGCAAATATCATTCAAACAACAGTTACAGCTTTGTGTTTGTGCTCAGGGCACTCAGCACTGAGAAAACATTTCAAAGAACCTAAACCTATACCATTAATGCACTGCTTCAGTAATACATCTAAAGACCATCATTGCTGGATATCCGACCTCTGGCTGTGAGCAACGTTGCTGTTATTATGCAGAAATGGCATGATAAAGCACAGTATTTTTCTGCAGTCTGTTGCTGATTCTTCATGGATTGTTACTTGCTCTCTGGTTGTCAGTCTGATAGATGATTCATTTAATAAAAAGCAGCAGAAGGAAAAAGTCTCAACATGAATACCATGAAGTAGATGAAAATGCCTCATTTTAATAATAAAAGTAGTAGCAAGAAAACTCTATCATTTGAGATGAAAATATAAAAGTCATATGGTTTTTATGTTTCTATGGTCATTATGTTTCTGATTTGTATGTTCTCATTTCAGTTTGATTTGGTTCTCTCAATTCTCGATTTGATTCAGTAAGTATAGATTTAATACAAATGCTATTGGTATTCTAAAAATGCTCAGCAAACATCAGTTTACAAATCATAAATTATCGAAAATATTAAGATATTTTTATTTAAATTTAAGATTCGTCAAATTTGCTGACATTTATTAACCTTTACTTATTTAAAACCTGTTTGAGTTTCTTTATTCTGTTGAACATAAAGGAAGAAATACTGAAGAATGTTGGTAGGAAAAAAATTGACAGATAATATTTTTTGTTGCTACTATGGATGTAAATAACTGTTTCTTTTCTCCAAGCATTCTTCAGAATATCATGTTTTGTGTTTACCACAAGAGATAAATGAGCAATTACAGAGTTATGAATGTGACATTTGCAGTAAAAACTTGAAACTTATATTCACTGAGAATACATACACTACCGGTCAAAAGTTTGGGGTCAGTAGGATTTTGAAATGTTTTAAAATAAGCTTATCCTGCTCACCAAGGCTGCATTTATTTATTTCATCAGAAATACAGGACTAATTGTAAAATTGTGAAATGTTATTGCACTATAAAATAACTGTTTAAAAATAGTTTATGATATACGTAATATAATTATTTATCCCAGTGATTTTAAAGATGACTTTTCAACTCTCGTCTTCAGTCACATGATCCTTCAGAAATCACTCTAATATAAATTATTAACATTTTTACATCTAATAAATGCCTCTTTGATAAACAGAATAATTTTCTTTATAAAAAAAAAAAGAAAAAAGAAAACTGATCCTAAACTTTTGACCGGTAGTGTTTGTTCTGTCAGCATGTTTTATCTATTGAATAGGAGAAATAAATATGCATTATGGATGTGGCCAAAAATGTATGCAGATTTACAGTAAACAACATAATTTGTTAAAATTCTGTTAATTAAACTGCAAACCCCAAAAGAAATAGTTTTATTTGACATTTTTGCATTTACACAGAGAAAGCTTGATTATGGATGTAACATCTCTTCGTTATGGATGTAACTGATTGACTTGACCTGAGTGAATCAAATAATATTTTTTGAAAACGTTGACAGATATTTTTGAGTATTTGTACAGTACTGTAAAACCTACACAAACAACTTGCAAAGGGTTTCGCTAATCTTTCATGGTCAAGTTGACATCTGCATGGAATTGCTCATGTATGCATTTATTTTATAAGTGTAGAACAGTTTAACTGTGAGTAAATGCTCATTGTTGGTGAACTAGCCCATCAATAGGATCCACCTCTCTATTTCAAACACATACAATAAGTAGGCAGAATATAAAATATATAATATTGATGGCTTTGAGAATCAATATTAAATCAACAATATTTTGAAAAAAGTAAAAATAAAAACATGCTATTAATTTGCATAGTTACACTTAATATGCAAGAAATACTAACTACACAGCTGAATTCAAATTTCTTTTTTTCTTTTTCAAATATTTCCCAAATTATGTTTAACAGAGCAAAGCATTTTTCACAGTATTTTGAAGCAAGTCTTAATTAGTTTAATTCCGGCAAGAATAAAAGCAGTTTTTAATTTAGTTAGGATTTATGTACAAAATTTTAGTAAAATTTTATGTACTGTCATAATGACAAAAATAAAAGAAATCAGCTACTAGAAATGAGTTAATAAAACTATTATGTTTGGAAATGTGTTAAAGAAATCTTCACTCTGTTAAACAGAAATTGGGCAAAAATATACAGGGGGGCTAATAATTCAGGAGGGCTAATAATTCAGACTTTAACTGTATCTGTGCTCATCTACTTTGCAAAAGTAACGAATTTATTGCTGCATATTACTGGAAATGCATGATATATCAGGAGCAGGGTTGCTGATCCCTGGTCTAGTGTGTGAACTTTATTAGGTTATTTTGTCATTCATCATCAGAGTCTAAAAGCCCCACCACCTCCACAACAGAATTATAATAGCTGAGTGCATCACTCCACACTTTGTCTTATCAGCTGAATTTTTAGTGTGAACAAACTTGCACTGTTTATACCTAAAGGGATAGTCATCCTATCATCCTATACTTGTTTCAAGTTTCTTTCTTCTGTTAAAAACAAAAGAAGATATTTTGAAAAATGCTGGAAACCTATAACCATTGACTCATTCTGCAAAAATATCTTCAGAAATTTTAGTTTTGGGTGAACTATCCCTTTAACCTTTGTGTACTGTTCACATGTACCTTTTCTTATGTTGGACATGTAAAGCAACACTGCCTTTGATGCATTGTTAGATTTTAAATTTTTCCCCTAATTTACTGTTGGTGGCTGTTTTTGCCCCATTGACTTCCATTATAACCAAATTTGATGGAGCATAAATACACAGTCTTTGTTTACTCCATGTAGTTCTGAGAGCTGAGATGCATATTTAAATTTTCTCAGACACATCAAGGTAAGTGTTTAAAGGTCACTCTCACACACCCACAGACACACATACACACTTTAATTTGCTGTTATACTCTATATAAAATCCAGAAACTAAGTTGTTGTTTTTTTGCACAGGCCTATCTAAAGGTTAATGATGCTCATCCGTACAAATTACACATTTTACTTTTTCCCAACAGGGAAAACCACCAACAATCAAAAATGCATAATTGTATGGTGTCATGGCTTTGTAATAATAATAAAAAAAATGTTTATAATGAAAGTCAGAGGCAAAAACAGCCACCAACAGTAAATTAGGGAGGAAAAAAAAATAAAAAAATGAATCAAAAACAATGCATCAAAGCCAATGTTGTTTCACATGTATGAGACTTTGATAAAAAGTCAAAAAAATATCCAGTCCACAATTACATTTTATATTGAAAATATGTAATTTTTTCACCAAATCAGTGACATCATTTATAAATCTGGCAATTAAAGAGTTAAAACTTTGTAAATTTTCTTAACAATTTAGTAGTTTTGATCAGGACTGAGGTTGATTAAGAGATTTATGCAAAAAAATAAAAATAAAAGTAAGGTATCTGATGCATTTTTACAGCAATTTAATTTAGTGAATGTTTTCATCCCTAACATAATAAAAGGGTAGTAAAATTGCCCAAAGTGTATTGTTAAGTTTTTCAAAAATTTAAAGCAGACACACATACGTGTTAAATCAGAGCAATTCCTGCATTATGGATGTGATGTTTGCTGTAAAAACTTAAAACATAAATACACAGAGAAAGTATTTGTGAACATTATATTGAAACATCTGTTTATATTTTCCAAAACCACAGTGGTTTGGAATAAAAAAAAAAAACATCAATCGGTAAACACATTTTTATTTTAAATGAGGAAAATAAATATGCGTTATGGATGTGACCAAAAAAAGATTGCAAGGTTTGCAGTATACAACATACTTTATAGAAATTCTGTGAATTTAACTGCACAACCCAAAAGAAATAATGCTAATAAAAATGATAAGTGTTGACTTGGTGTAGAATAATTTTTTTATTTGATTTTATATTTTTGTATTCATGAGGAAAAAGCTTGGTTATGGATGTGACAATTAAAATTGGCAATTGTGAGACTTTGGTAAATCAAATATAATTTGTGGAAAACATTGACAGATAAAATACAAGCTGTAAAATACAAGCATACACAAAAACCTAGAAAGGGTTTGCTATTTTTTCATGGCAAGGTTGACATTTGCATGAATTTGCTCATTAGCGCAAGTATGCAAATCTAGATACAACTTTAGTCTTGTCTTTTCCTGTGGGGCGCCAGAACAGATGATTTGATTTACACTTGAAACGTGAACTGGACAATCTGATGCCGTGGTGATCATGTCTCCTTTCACATTGCTTTCCTATGGGATTCCACAAGTAGCAGTAACGGGACATAAGTGGCAAACACACACTCACGGGTCCTGAGGGATTCTCGCTGATGCCTCGACTGCACTCTGCTGCAACTCCCGTGGGTTTAGTTTGGCAAAAATGATGCAACTTACTCTACAATAATAGTAGCTGACAAACAGTGGCTTTAAAATGATGGGAAGCAGCTAAGAGGCCTTTAGGAAACTCAATCCAGCACCTCTGTCCAAACTCTCATCTGTCAAATCCGTAGCCTTCCACTTCAGCATTTTCTTTGATAAGCTTGTACACATTTTCCCTTCCCAATGAATTATTCAGAGACGAGGTTCTGTGGTTCATGCACGATGTTTGACCTAAAGACTATTTTGAGCAATCGTTTGATAGGCAGAGAGACTCTAAAGAGCTCTAGAGGATGGGGTAATTAGCCCGGGAGAGCAGTTTATGGGCGCTCTCTGATGCCCTTGTCCAATTGACCTCCCTGATAAAAGCGCCATTACTGGCAATTAAGCCGCAAGACGCAAAACAAGGGGCTCTAAGAGGAAGTTCTTCACTTGTGTACCAATCAAGGGAATTGGTTCACCTAAACAAAGAGTCGAACCACAGATGAAGACTGTTTTAATGCAAAGGTGTGTTTTAGCAGGTTTATCCAACGCACTTATATTCAATATATAAGTGCTCTAGTGAATTATGCATAAACACACATTTCACCTGCCGGAAGATAACAATGAATAATCTTAATTATTAATACTATATGTATGTGATATGATTTGACTGATCATATACCCTGCTGGAGATCAGATCCTCTCAAACCGCTAAACTCTGGGAAAGTTCAGTAATCCAGTTAGTGAATGCATTAAAACCATCAGTTCAAAGCAGCACTAATGGTTAGGAGTTCTAGCTGATTACACAAGAGAGGAAAGAGCTGCAATCTGCAACATTTCTTTTCGGTGAATTTCTCATGTGTTAGGCTTTAAAACATGAGCTCAGTCTTATTTCTGTGGAGTGCAGGAGTTCATGCAATGATCTGGGAAATATAGACTGAAAATAATGATGTATGGCTATACACTCACCGGCCACTTTATTAGGTACACCTGTCCAACTGCTTGTTAACGCAAATTTTTTATCAGCCAATTACATGGCAGCAACTCAATGCATTTAGGCATGTAGACATGGTCAGGATGATCTGCTGCAGTTCAGGCCTAGCATCAGAATGGGGAAGAAAGGTGATAAAAGTGACTTTGAATGTGGCATGGTTATTAATGCCAGGCAGGCTGGTCTGAGTATTTCAGAAACTGCTGATCTACTGGCATTTTCACACAACCATCTCTAGGGTTTACAGAGGATGGTCTGAAAAAGAGAAAATATCCAGTGAGCGGCAACTGCTAATGGGCTAAGTGAAATTATCTTGTTTTCACTTTGAAATGTATAGAAATTCATTTTTTGCTAAAATCGTAGTCATTCTGTACAAATACAGTAATTAAATATAATTCTGTAGCTCCTGTTCAACTATATGTAAGACTCAACATTGCATATCTTGCGATGTGACTATTGCGGATGCACACATTACAATATCGATGCTGAAACGATATATTGTGCAGCCCTACTAGTAACCACCCTCAACACCCTAGCAATCATCATACAATACCCTAGCAAGTAGCAGCAACCACTTTCAGTATCCTAGCAAGCACCTTGTAATGCCCAAACAACCAGCATCAATGCTCTAGCAACCACCTTACAAAACCTTAGGAACTATCCTCAAAACTCTAGCAACCACAATATAATACCTTAGCAACCAATTACAGCACCTTAGCAACAACCTTGCAATGCCCTAGCACAATGATTCCCAACCTTTTTCCAAGGAGACCCCCTATGTACATTTAAAGGCAATCAGAGCCACCAACACCTCCCCTTCCCCATACCTATATATGCACGTTATAGGTCTAACAAATCAAATTTATTTATAAATCACAATAAATCAACAGTAGTTAATCACTCTACTGTACAAAATGTCTGCTAAGAAAAAAACTAAACATAAAATTGATAAAAATGGCCCCAGTGCATAGAAATAAAGACCAAGGGTAGAAAACCACTGATTAATAACAATTTTGTATACTTTATGGACAGTTAATAGACAGGTTTGCTATATTAATACCTACTAGTAATACTAATACTAACTAAAAGGTTGTTTTTACATGATGCATTGATGCCGTGCGAGACTCAGATGGAGGGCAGGAAGTGGTTCTTCTACGTATGAATTGCTATCAGAACATTAAAATGTTTCTGTTTTATGTTGTTTATAATAGTTTAAATCAGCCAAAATGAGAAATGCTGAACAGCTTTTATAGACTTCCAAAAATGTTTGCTCATAATGAGGGGAAAGTTCAAGAAACTGCATAAATAATTAATAATTATAAACAAATATAATTATATTTGCTATGAAACATCTGAAGACATTCGGTATAAGTACAAATGCACAACAAACAAATCATATGCTTACTATTTACTGACCATCACCTCTCTTGCAGGCAGAATAAATACGGTGAAGATGTCGATTTTGCCAAGGTTTTTGTTTTTGTTTTAAAATGTTTCAGTATCGTCCCTAAATCTTTCTTTAAGGAGTTGGACAAACAGGGGTCTTCTTTTATATGGAATAAAAGCATTCCAAGAATTAGGAAAGCATTCTTAGAAAGGCAGAAAGACGTTGGGGGATTGGCGCAGCCCAACTTTATGTATTACTATTGGTCATGTAACATTGGAAAAAATTGTTTATTTGACAGATCATGAAAATCAGGAGAATGAACCTGTATGGGTAGAGATGGAGCAGACATCCTGTGGGACAGCTTCTCTACTTTCAATGCTTTGTGCCCCACTGCAACTAAATAGAAAGTATCTGCCAAGCAATCTAATGGTTACTAGTTTATTAAAAATATGGGCTCAGTTTAGGCCACATTTTAAGCAAAAACAAGCACTTTCTTTATTAGCCATTACTTCTATTAAGATAATTAATAGGCTGCACTTTTCTAAAAGCAAATTGTCAAGAATATTCCCAGAAAACATGTTCTAGGTGCCACAGAGATGAAGCCACTTTGGGCCATATGTTCTGGACGGGTCCATCTCTAGGACCACTTTGGTCTGCAGTGTTTGAGACTTTTTCATATGTATGTGGAAAGGAGATACAACCAGATCCAGTAATAGCAATATTTGGTGTGACACCTGAAAACCTTGCACTACCAGCAGGTCAGTTAAATGCACTAGCTTTCTCTTCTTTGTTGGCCCGAAGGCCTATACTTCTGCAGTGGAAGTCAACTAAACCACCAACACACACTAAATGGGTAGAAAATGTCATGGCATATGCAAAGCTAGAAAAACTCAAATATTGCACCCAAGGTTCAAATAATGCATTCTTCAAAGTTTGGAGGCCATTCCTGCCATATTTTGAGGACAGATTTATTCCAAATACTTGAACTGTAAGCTTCAAATATTTCGAATAAAGCTGGAAAAAAATCTGAACCCTTTGACTTCCATAGTAGGAAAACAAACACTGTGGAATGGTGCAGGTAACCGATTCCCAGCTTTCTTCAAAGTATCTTCTTTTGTGTTAAACATAATAAAGAAATTCAAACAGGTTTGGAACAAGTAAAGGGTAAGTAAATGACAGAATTGTTTATTTTTGGGTCAACTTCGCTTTTAGGAATTATTTTTCTGTCACAATGGTAATTGTCAATGTTACCACAGTCAACCATGGTAAATGTTGGTTATTTGTGGATTGAAATGCCATCTAACTAGATTGCTGTTGCACACGTGTTTTTGCAACAATCCAGTTCTGATTAATTTGCCTTTAAACCAGTTCAAATTGCATTTCTATGTGATTTGTACTGAAGAACTGGAACACGATCACTAGATCTCAGAGCATGGTTTAATGCCCTGTAGAATATACTTGCTTTAGTTCACATGTGTTCTCTTCTCTTTTGAGCTGAACTGTCTTTGCAACCTAATACAAGAAGCTCAATTTTGTTTAACTTTGGCACGTTAGGCATTTAATACATATTTATCATGCACAACCGAATGCTAATGCTGATCAGTTAGGCTGATTGATAGTGGCACCAGCGCAACCTCTACCAAACTGTAGTGTCCCTGGCAGAAAGAAAGAATTATTCATTTAGTCACAGTCTGAAACTGGTACTACTGCTAATTACACTTTTATTGAATTGTTTACTTTATTTAATTGCCTTTTCTTGGCATTGTAAGCATATAATTTAAAAAAATTTTAATTAAAAAGTTATTTTATATCTGAACCATAGACTTGGATAGACTGCACTAGCAAGTGCCCATAGCTAAGCCCACACAGTTTTCCACAGATTTTCAGCCCATCATTGAGTCTATTTATTTAGTTGTGTGTAAATGTATATTTCAGTTTTTTTTTTTTATAATTTCAGTAATATTACTGACTAATATAAAAATGTTCATATGATTTACTTACAATACAGTTTGTAAAGTAATCATTTTAGTAGATATATGGTAGATATATTATATGAGACTTGCTTCGTTTACCAAACAAATGGATCTAATAGCATTTGCATTGTAAACATTAAACAAAAGTTTGAAATGTATTATTTTTATTTAACATATTAAGTTTCTAGTTACGATACACCCAAAATCATTCTGCATTAATTCACAGATTTTTTTGTACAATATTCTGCGCAGAAATAGCAAAAAAAAAAAAAAAAAAAAAATGTCTGCAGATTCTGTCTGGCCCTACCCATAGCATCCAAGCAACCAGTTTGCAATGTCTTAACAGATACATAATATATACTGTGCTCAGCATATACAAATCTATCTTTTAAATTCATATTTTTAATAAGCTATACAATATTATATTTGTGCATATACATTAGATTGCATTATCATTCAATTTCTAAATATGTTTGGTGACTAAAATATATATTTTTATTTTAAATGCTGTTTTGTTTAAATGCACCAAAATGCATTGCCTATATTCACTGAGAAATGGATAAAAAAATTTGGTGTAGTCCGTTATGCTGAGCACTGTACATAATTTTTCTAATCATCAATGGTTTGTTATGATAAGACAATATTTGGCAAAAAACTATTTGAATATCTGAAACTGAGGGTTAAAAAAGACCTAATTGTTGAGATAACCACCTGCAGAAAAAAAAGTAAAATAACGGACGTTAAATTACAGACATTTACCGTAAAATAACGGATGTTAAGCTACAGACATTTTCTTAAATTTAGATTTGTAGTAAATTTCTGTCATTTACTGTCTGTTATAACACCCGTTATTTTATGTTTCTTTTTCGGCACCCCAGCTGCCAGAAAAAACCCCCGTAAAATTATGGATTTTTTACAGTGTGGTTTAATCAAGTTTTTACAATGCTGATTACTAATCAAAAATTACATTTTGATATATTTATATAAGAAATGTTCAAAAAGTATTCATAGGACATGATCTTTATTTAATATTCTATTGATTTTTGCCATAAAGGGGGAAAAAAATAATAGATAATTTTGACTAATACAATTCATTACTGGCTATTTCTACAATGCATCTGTGCAACATAAGCCGGGTTTTGAGGTCTAGTCACAAATGGTATTGTTTTTCAGAGGCATGGAGCACATTCTTACAGGAAAAAAAGTTACTTTAAAGTTAAAATCTTAAATTGGTAGTTTGATTATCAATAATAGTTCTAAAACGCATTGTTGGCACAATGAAGTTGTGATTAGTCTTTACTAGAACCTCGTTAATAATCATAAAGCAATTTCTGACAGTGCTGTCATATTTGTGTAATGTATGACACCTTCCCTGAGGCCGAACACAGAGAACTGACAATATTGGTCAATTATGTGTATACGTCAATTCCCAAACAAACAAATGTGTGAAGACCCAAGGTTTGTTTGGAGCTTTGCCAAGAGCTGTTAAACAGAAGGAGCTGAAAACAGTTTTTCCTGTTATATTCATCTGTTGAGACGCAGTGTCTGTTCAGAGCAGGGGGAGGGGAGCGTCAGCAGTCAGACACAGGCAGACACAGGCACAGTGTGCTAGCTTGAGGCAGACCACCCAGGTCACCTGCCACCTGGGCTGTTGTTATGGCAACCATATCCACATCACACAAATACGCTCAGGTGAGATGCTGGAGAGAGGTGAATGGGCAGAAACGCTATACATGTCATGCTAATCAAGAGTTTGTGCTCAGTTCTGAGTTGTTCAGTTACTCCTACTGAAGCCTACGCAAAACCTACAGACGCTTTCACATGCTTGTGATGATTGTTGGCGTAAAGCTGTAAAATACTACACAGAACATACACTGATGAGCCAAAACATTGTGAGCAGTCACAGGTGAAGTGAGTATTAATGATTATCTTAAAAGAGCTTTATACGAAATCTCCCCCTATAGCCTTAAATAGGGCAATATTTGAGGGAGCAGCAGTTTTTTTTACTCGTGTCCAAAACTCAATTGATCAAATCAATACCACAATGCAACACAATAATGATTGTACAACTAATGTACAGTACACTCAACAGCTAGAGTATACCCATAATGCACTGTAATGCTGCGTTCAGACCAGATTCGGCGCAAGTATAAATAAATCACAATATTCATGTGTGAACAATTTGAGTTTACTCAATTCATTAGCGAGTCAAATTTACTTCACAATAGACGCTTATTCGCATCATGGGCAGTGCTTTTGACTGCCCTGTGACTCTAGCTTCATTGCTAAATGGCTAAAAGAGATTTTATTGAGAGAATAGCTGTGTTTATGTGCTTTAGGAAGGCTGAACAACAGCGTATATTCGATTAGTGCCGTGTCTGAGTCCACTAGGTTTCAAAGGTGCACCCAGCTCTGTGAGTTCATCAACTTCTCCAGAAACTATACCTGGATGATGGAAGCTTTCAGCAGTGCTTCTGACTGAGCCAAGCCCAGTTTGATGAACTGTTGTCTGGTGTCAGCAAGAGGATTTACCATCGGGATACCAACAACAAGCACTACGTCATAATCACTCCCCTACACAAGCAAGATCATGATTGGTTAACGTATCGCAAATGTCTGCTGAAGTTCAGATTTTCCAACTAGATTGATTCACGCACAACGCATGATACGTGCTTTAAGCGCATCAAACGTGCAAAAAATTGTCAACTCACACCGCTTCATTTGCACGAATCGCATCGTTCGCATGAAAAGCACTGCAGGATGTCTATAGACGTCTTTGCATTGACTTAACATGTAAATCAATTGCGCTTGATCCTTCATCTGCGTCTGGTGTGAACGCAGCATGAGAGTTCCCGTGATGAATGAAGTCTCACGTCTGACCACAAGATAGCATCCACAGCGGAATCCTATTGATTTAGTTGTTTGTAAATAAATAATAATTTATCTGCTTAATTAACATTTGTTTACATGACAGACATTAAAATAATAATAGACAGCTCGCCACATGTTAAACAACTATCAAAGTATCTGACCAAGAGATTTCGAAACCGCATACTTCCATACTATATAGTACGGCAAAAACAGTATGCGAGCCGAGTAGTATGTCCGAATTCATAGATTTCGAAAATCAGTATGCGAGAAGTACCCGGATGACCTACTACTTCCAGCGAGATTCTGAAGTGCGCACCCCATGCTATGCCCTGCAAGAGAAATCATAAATTGGAGTGAAGCAACTCACGAGGGTCATGATCATGACAAAATGGCAGATGTAGTACGTCCGAGTTCCATCCATGTTCCATTCTGCTTACATTCATGCTGTATAGAACATACTTTTCTAACAGCCGAGCAGTATGTATATATTCAAATGCAGTACCTACTCAGTAGTTGGCGGTTTCGGACACAGCCCACATCTGAGGGATTTATTAACCAGCGAAGCACAAACAAAACAGCATCTCTACATGTGCACTCAGTGGTCAAATTCACTCACTGGTTTTCATTCACACCTTCAAGTGGACAATATTAGTGGATTATAGTCGAAAATAGTGAACAAAAGTATAGAGACGATTTTGAATACAGGTAAGCAATCATTTTAAGTAATCATCGTGTTAGATGCAGGAGAAATGGGTAGGAATCAAGATCCAACAAGGGACCTATTGTTATGGCAAGGTGACATTAAATATAGTATCTCTTAAATAGCAATGCTTGAGGGTTGTTCTGATTCAATGGTCAGAATTTATTAATAATAGCTTGAGGAGGAACAAACCACAAACTGGTGACAGGGTGATGGGCACCCAAGGATGTACAAATGCAACAAAGACCATCCTGTCTGGTCCAAGCCAATAGAACGTCTACTGTGGCACAAGTCACTCTGCTGTATATGTGGCTGCATATCCGCAGACAAATGGGGATTCCTATAAAAGAGTACTGGAACAAAGTGGCCAAGTCATATGAATCTTGTGGACAGCCATGTACATGTGCATCATTTTCTCGAGATGCACTGTGGGATGATGACAAACCAGTGGAGTGAGTGTGATGCTCTGGGCGAAGTTCTGTTTGCCATTCATGTGAAGAACAGCATGTGCTAACTACCTAAACAAATTAATCTTCCACCTACCTAGACACTGTTAAATTGGTACACCCCTTAATAACAGTGGTGCTCCCTGGCCTCTTACATCAGGATGATAGGCCCTACAATACTGCCCTACGGCCCTACGGTTCAATATCTCGTTGCCATTGACAATGCTTTCCATTCACAATTTTATATTTTACTTCACAACACAAGAATTCTTGTATTAAAATGTATCATTTATACATAAATGTATATTTATACATTCTTTGTAATGCAATTTTGTCCTTTAATATACGCATTCAGATATATGAACAGTACCTTTAATTTTACCTGCTCAAAGAAAACACTCTTTCTTAATGCATCAAGTACAAGTACATGCACAGAACAACATGAGCATTTAAACTAATGTAAATATTATCCTGCTTGGTTTTTGAGCATCGTCCAGAGAGTTCTTAAATGCCTTTGATTGGTCATTGTGTTCACACACTTAACAGAAAGGGTTGCGGTTGGTCAGCTCTGATGGTCAGCGCGACTCAGGTGCTGTTCACCAAACAACATGATGGACACTGATAAACGGCTGCGTATACCACAGCTGATCCATGACAGACGCAGTAAAGAAAACTTACAGACAGGCTTGTGTCTGGATCCACAAGTATTGCTGTAACAGCTGATAGAGGAGAGGAAATATCACCTCACGAAAACGCCAGCAAGTTGAGGGTCCACAGTGTGTGAAAGATAGAGAAGTAGAGATTGAGTTTACAGCTTCCATTTTATATTTAACAGTGAAATGGCGGTTCTTGGGTTCTGCTGTAACTTCAGTGTCAGTAAAAGACTGTCCAGCAAACACACACGCAGTGAATTGTGCACAGTTGTCTGCTTTTTAAGTAGTTGGAGTGTTTTAATTGCTCTTCCTTGCCTTCTTCACCATTATATTCTACCGCGACATAATTCATATAAGATAAATGACATCAGTATGTAATAACCGGTTATGATCCATTACTGAAACGATGCCAAATTGTCTACTCCTGCATTGCGGTGCACCAAAGAAACAATTAATTTTGAAACCCCTAGTACCTAACAGCATCTTCACCATGCCCATATGAGTATATGGCTACAAAGTAAGTGCAGATTTAAAAAAGGTACCTGCTCAGAGAGTATGCAATTTCAGACAGCATTTACTTTAAAAGTGAGTCATTGAATTGTTTACCCGACCTATTTGTTGAACAACACTGATTAACTCAGTAGAAAATCCACAGCTGCCCAAATATGTGATGGTTGACTTAATTTTGAACTATCAGTGTTGCCAGAACAAAATGACTAAATTGTTAAACTGTGAAATGAATCACACTCAACATGCGATTACAGGCAAACGAGTGCTTACATCTCAATCACATGACTCACTGAAGCGAAACAGAGCCGAGCCTGGTCAGTACCTGGATGGGAGACCACATGGGAAAACTAGGTTGCTGTTGGAACTGTTAGTGAGGCCAGCAGGGGGTGCTCAACCTGTGGTCTGTGTGAGTCTTAATGCCCCAGTACAGTGAAAGGGACTCTTTACTGCTTAGTGAGTGCCGTCTTTTGGAGGAGACGGTAATCCGAGGTCCTCACTCTCTGTGGTCATTAAAAATCCCATGGCACATCTCGTTAAGAGTAGGGGTGTAACCCCGGTGTCCTGGCCAAATTCCCCCCATCGGTCCTTACCCATCATGGCCTCCCAATCATCCCCATCCAACGAACTGTCTCTATAACTGTCTCTCCACTCTCCATTGATGGCATATATATATATATATATATATATATATACACACATATACACACACACACACATTGCTTAATAACGTACATAAATATGTATAAAAGATGTCCTTGAATCACAAACTTGTGATCCCTACCTGAAAGAATGATCAAATTAGACTACATAATTAATAACAAATGAACACAGGAAAGAGGAAGAATGAGGTCTCTCAGTCCTGCCAACAGAAAAATAAAAAATAAATAAATCAGTAAGCAAACTAGACCATCCTAAATAGCACAAAGAATGCATTTTCTTACGGACTGGAGGCACAAACACTTTCCACCCTGAGCTCCACAATATCATGAGGAATTCAGGCAGATCAGTGGCTGCTAGTCTTAAGCCTGGTCTAAAGAACACAGGACTACATTCCAACCCCCTAAAAGACATACCCCCCTACTCCACCTAGTCGGCAAGACAACGGCCAGGCAAAAGGAGCGAGAGATAGAGAGAAAGAAGGAAATTCCTGGAATAGCTCAGAAGTAGAGAGCCGCATTTCAACCACTCCTGTTGCAGCGTGTCCACACAACAGAGCCAAGAACAGGGGCTTTCTTATCAGCGAGCAAACTAATTAACCCACCCTCGCTCTCCTACGCACACACATAAAGAGAGAGATACGTGCTGCGGGCCCCGAACTCATATATGACAACACGAATGCCAGCCCCTGAAATTTTTCCTGGCCCTCATTTTGTTTTGTTTATCTGCAGCACACAGGAAAAAAGCGGAGGATTGAGCCAAGGCCTGACCCAACACCCCTCCCCCTGCTTGCACTCCCTCTCTCTCTGTCGTTCACTTCCTTCCTGTATTCTCCAGTCTCCTGCTGTTCCCCGGGCTGTAAAGGCAGACAGTGGTGCAAACCTTAGAGCAACTGTACATTAAAAAAAGGAGCAAATGTTTCTACAGTTTCAAGGACCCTCATGATGTTGATGGCCTGGAAACAAGCATGGTGAATGACAGGCACACAAATTTGTAGGCCTAAACATTGGTTAATGAAGACTGGCGTGTCCCACGCTTGGTGTGTCTAGACAGACTAGTCCTGACAGGCTGATTTACACACAAGAAAGTTTTTTTAGACATTGTCTACCCTTGATGTAAACAAAAAAAGGGAATGGGGAGAATGTGCATGTGATGTGCTTGTGGGGGAGGTTTTGCATTTACAATGCAATAAGATTTTTTAATAAATCAATTACGTACCTCTAAAAGCCAATTTACATTTCTGCATCTACTGCAAAGTTGTGTACCTTACCTGATGCTCACCTCCCCAAAAAAAATGTAACTATACGATAAGCATATTAATATCTATAATTGGTCAGCTTGGTAGTGGTATTCATTCATTTATTCATTCATTTTCCTTCGGTTTAGTCCCTTTATTCATCAGGAGGTCCCCACATAATTTGTATATTTTGTTATATTACGTAAATAATGTTTCATATGTTAATGTCATACGTCATATGTGTGTAAGCAATTGGGAAAAAAGATAAAAAAGAAAGAAGGGGCTTGATGGTGGGCAGTCTTTTGACTGTTCTTTAAAATCATATTTATATTGAAGCTTGAAAAAGTGTAAATAGTTCTTACTATTGTTTTTTTTTATTTTTGTTGTATCCTGAAAAACGAAAAATAAACCGTTACATTACGCGTTTGTGGTTTACGTGTCAAATCCTTTGCACCGAGGAATAGATCTGAAAAGTGATCTAAGCAAAGGGCTAGGCAGTTAATCGAAAAGTAATCGAAATTGATCAATTGAATTTTTCCAGGTCGATTTTTTACATTACTTTCCTTACAGTGTGTGAAGTCACATGACCCGGCTACATTACGTTATTTTGCCAACATGTCGAGCATGGACAACTTAAACACTGAGACAACATAGCAACACAAGCAGCTTGTACAAAAGAAAAATGTAACAAAGAAAAATACCAAAGAAAAATGCAACATAGCAACACGAGCAGCTTGTACCAAAGAAAATTGTACCAAAGAAAAATGCATATCTATGGTACAAAAATTGTCAGCAAAAATAAATAAAAAACATAAATAAAATAATTATTCATCAATTAAGTTGATTTTAGGCCAAATCGTCCAGCCCTATTTAAGCGGCTGATTAGGACTCTCCCCATCCCTAACTTTTTATTTAATTTATTCAATGTTTCTGATATACTATGTCAATAAATAACTGTGATAATACAAAATTAAATGCATAATTAAATTATATTGACAGGAATGGAGGAATAGAATGCAGGCAATGAGATGTGCCCTGAAAACCCCACTCTAAAGGTATTCCATGTGACCAGAAGTGAAAAAACAACAATAAAGTGCACAGATACATCATTAATAACAAGCACTACTACTGTATATACATAGTCATACTCTCAGGCATGCTCATATCTCTTTTAACTGAGATAAAATATCATTCTCTGTAAATACATCTGCGTCCAATCGAGATGGTCTTCTTTTGCATTTTCTAATTTATTGCTGACAGCTAGTTTGAGTGTTCAAGTAGTTGCTGTCAAGCAATACGAGTTTGAATGGCAGGAAATAATTTAAAATACTAAGGTCAGATGGGAAAGACTGTGTTTCACATTTGTTTCATACAGACTACAAAATCATTGTATATTGTGTACACATTGTGTAACCAAAGTGTATTTGGTTAATTTAAAGGGCACCTATGGAGAAAAACCTACTTTTCAAGCTGTTTGGACAGACATATGTGTAGGTATAGTGTATAGACCATCATATTGGGGTGATATAAACACACCCAGTCCGTTTTTTTTTTATTTAACAACATAAAAACGGTGGACCAATTGGAGCAGTTTCAGACCGACCGCAACTTGATGTAGGAGTGCGGTCCCCCCGCCCACCGAATTGATTGACAGCTGCGTATTAACATGTCTCCGTAGTAACGTGTATAATCATATCAACCAGACACAAGACAAGGACGTGCGCACACTAAGCAACCGTAAACAAAAGTCTGTTCAGTTTGTTAGGATCATCAATCATCATCAAATGTGATCAAGAGTGAGTTTTACAAGTTTAAAATATTTTAAAACAGTGCATGTTTGTAATAAATTACAGCGATTTACTTCAGATTTACTTCATCAACACAGCCGCGTGTCAGAACAATTATAAAAGATGCTTCAATCCTGGTTTGTGGAATAAATCAGGTTTATTTTGTACATTGACATAACAGATGACGCAGCCGAGGAACCTGCTGCCAGGCACACGGAAACGGTGGGCGTGAAGGACTAGCCTCAAAGGCGCAGTACACAAAAACCAATAGCTGATGCTAAATGCTACAAAATAGAAACTTATGACAGGTATAATAAAATATCTGATGGGTGTTTTGAGATTAAACTTCAGACACATTCTGGAGACACAAAAGACTTATATTAAATCTGGAAAAAGTGGTAACCTAGGTGCCCTTTAAAAGTAGACATGGCAAGCTTCATGTAGATGCATTTCCCATGACAGCGAGGCAAGAATTTACTGATATTGCACATTTGCGGAACACAGGGGGTTCATAACAACAAAGCTGCAGAAACTATCATAAAGAACACACATTTTAAATGAGCCCCTCCCCTCCAGAATAATCTGTCTATCCGCTTGGTAAGTTTGAAATCACGCAAAGCGGCTTCTGGGTCCAAGTGCTATATCAAACTGTATGGGGAGGCTCAGCAAATGGTAATAATAAGCATTTACACAGGGATGTAATACTTTCGAATATCCCAATCGCAATATATATATGTATATGTATATCCATGCCTAATATCAGATGGCCAGAAAGTGATGAATAAAAAAAATAATAATTAAATATTGGTGTCTGGGTTGCAACACGTCCAGAGACTGTTGTCTACACCATGATTTTATATTAAATTTACTTTAATGTGTGATATGACTAAAAAGTCATAAATTAATATTTTCTCAATTTAAATGAGTAGCGTCTTAGACCAGGAAACAGTATTCCATAAGTCACGACTTAACAAAGGGATAGCAATGAATGATTGGCTCATTTACTAGAAGGTGGGGCTTCTTTTGCTAAAGCTGCCATATTGACTGCCAAAACTATACCAGTGACATGTCTTGTGTATTCTAAAATGTCTTGCCTTCATCATTTTTGCTTTTATTCTCATGCATTGGCTAGTTACTTAAATGAAGAGCCAATCAGAGTTCTCTCTCTCACCAAAGATGTCAGCACCAACGGTTGCTGACGCAACATGCTCAGATGGCCAAAATGCATTCACCTGGGTACTACTAGTGCTGACGGTACAAAAAAACTCACACAAAAAAATAAGCTGACAAACTCAGTGACAGATTGGTGTGTCACAGACTTTAAATAATGTCAAATTAATAGAGTGCCACTTGTCATATGTGGGAAAATACATATTGTGGCCACAAATTAAGAATTGGTTCTTACTACCAATTATTTTTTGGAGTTTATTAATTCATTCAAATTAATTCAGTTCATTCTTATTTTACTTGAATCTTAGCCACATTTTATTTAATAAATAACATTTAAAATTATTCCTACATGATGTTTAAGATGTCTTAAAGGCAACGAATAAGTCATAAAAACACATTTTTTATTCATGCTCATGATATTTATTTTTTGTCCCCTGCATGTTATAAACGGGGCCTCTTATAAAGTTGCACGATATTGACCAATTCTGATAAATAAATAAAAACATTATGTACTACCAATAAGCTGTGCATTCAGAAAGGTTCAACTGAAGGTTACATTGAGGGGTAGAATGTTGATTTAATGCTAATATCAATTGTAGCTCAGTATAGAAACAACAGAAGTCAATGGAATAACCCCATCATGATAGAAAAACAAATGTGTGATTGTTAGTGTGTGCATGTTTGTGTGTGTGAGTGTGTCCAAGTGTTTAGAGCCTCGAGAGATACAAACGACTGAGATCATAAATGTGACCTTGCATTGGATTCTTGTAACCTCTGATTGATCAAAGGCAATCAATCCATGGTAATATCATTACAGAATACACAGGGGAATGGGGGTCTCCACACTTTCAAAGGCAAATAGGTGAACGTTGATTACAGGACCGTCAGAGGTGTGAAGAAAATTGAGTAATAAGAAGATTTGACAGTCAAATCAATGATTCCCAACAAACTCCTTAGCATTCAGCTGTTGATCCAACCAACATTTTAACTTGCTCACACACACGCACACACATGCACACAAACGCATACAAACGCACACAAACAAAACCACACACACACACACACACACACACATCCATGGTAATATCATTACAGAATACACAGGGGAACGGGGACACACACACACACACACACACACACACAATCGGTCTGGTGTGACAAAGCAAAACACTCCCTTTTACTCTCCACTACATTCCTGCAACATATGACCAGAACCCCTCCACGGCTATTTAATTGCCATCTACGTCAGATTACTGAATCATGTACTTGTACTAGTATACTTTTTTTTGTTCTCAGACTGGTTCCTGGCAGTTCATATTCGCCCTAAAGGGAGTTGGGGCGGGTGCGACACGCTTTCCTGCTGCGTCAGGGTTAAAAAGCTAAAAAGCAAGAGGAGACCTCACCATTATCAGATCTTATAAGCTCCCCTCCCCCACCCCACCACACTGACCACCATTTCGGGTTTTAAAGGGCCAGGTGGTCCCTTGAGAACAGCCTGCCATATCTTAATGGCACAAAGTTGGATAAAGACATTCTACATTAAATTGCAGCTTGAAAGCATAATGTGTATAATAATAAATGTGTAATGTGTAGATAAAAGTTACAGTAAACAGAAATATTTTTAAATATGTGTAAGTAAAATTTGCTATTTTATTATATGTTAAAGTGCAATTTATTCCTGTAATGACAAAGCTGTTTTTTGTATGTAACAAGATCCTTCACGAATCATTATAATATTTGGATTTTCAGGTTGAATCATTGTCCGTATCATACACCCAGCGCAATAAGGCACAAGATGTGTTTTGCGGGATTTGTTGCTATTTTCAGACCAGTGCAAGCCTAATTTTCATGTGTTGCGCCACGTTGGTTAAATAGCAAATCCATTTGTGCTACTTTGTGGAGTAAAGCCTGGTTTATACTTCTGGATCGAGTGATCAGCATGACTCACAGCAATTGCCTTGCGCGTTGCCGTGCATTTATACTTCTGCAATTTGTTTGTGTTGCTCTGCAATAACACTTCTGAAAAAATAGCTGGCAGTGAGGTTTTTATGTTCCTCTGTGTTGAGTTTCTTCGCTGGTGTTTTGTTTCTTCTGAACGCTACCCTAATGTATAAGTGGCTCAAACTCGCCCATTTTTTGGAGCTCCTTCATGGGACTCGACACTTGTATACATTGCTCCAACTGGTTTGCGCATCTCTCTGCCTCGCTCGCACTCATCAGCAATACCAAGCCGACCAATCACAGAGCTTGTGCTACAGTACACGTCGCTGCGACGTGTAGTTAAATTTTTTGAGAGGTGCTCGTCAGCATCAGTGACGACCACAGCGAGGGCTATGCGACCACACATAATATAAGGATTAAAGTGTTACAAAAATTATTTTTTACTACATAGATATAAAAAAACACTACCTCCATGTCTTCTTCATGGCTTTTTCAGTTTATTCATGACAATTTGCATGTGTATAATATTATTATTATTAGTAGTATTATTTATTATATGCATATTTATTTTTGTTTTAACAAAAACAAGTTTAGATTTGTCAGGTTGTGGAGATGTATGCATCACCATATAGACAAAAGAATAGGACACATGTTGTATATAACTCAGTTTTTTGACCACACTTCATTATTATTGTTCATTTATTCCTTTGCTGGAAATTAAAACTGAATTTAGAAATAGTTTTGAAACAAATCTTTGCACTTAAACTAAATTAAATATATGTAGGCTAATGGATGTCTTCAGCGGAGTGCATACAACACCATTTCCTAATCCACGAAAGTAAAAGAGAAAAGTTAAGAGTAAAAGTTAAGTAAAGAGATGGTAAAGAGAATGAATAAAGGAGGCTCGTTCTTTATCCTCTTGCTGCACATGGTCTGTTTAACCGTTTTCTCGCTAGTAAAGCCATCAGCTTGTCCACTTACAAAATCCGCCATGTAAATAGCAAATGCGCCATGGCAAGATGCAGCTGACTCTTAAAGGGAATGTGAAATGAGACTCTGATTTTAAACCCTGTTAGACCATGCGCTGGGGAGTATTTTTCAATCCTTAAAATAGCAAAAGTGGATTCGGACACACCCTGAATGCTTTTGCGCCATGCGCTTTAGACTTTATGCCTAGATCATTAAAATAGAGCCCATTGATTAAATTGATTCATGATTCAATTTCTTAGTATCAATACCAAAAATGCTTTTGTGCTGCTTAAGTTTTGGTAAATTTCTGAATTCTTTGATGAATTTGATACTGAAAAGAACAGCATTTCTTTGAAATTGCAATAGTTTGTAACACTTTTTTTGATTAATGCTTTTTAATTTGTGTTAAATTGATTTATTTATGATTTTATTATTCTTTCTGAATAATAATAAAATTTATTTATATTAATATAAATTAATCTTTTTTTATTGTTAAAGACCAGACTTTTTAAACAGTTTTGAACTTATCAATATTATTCTTAAGCGTTTCCTACTTTGAATTGTAATTCTATTGCCATTGCACTGAAGTTAAAGTTATGCAAGCTGATCGAGTATCTGTTGTGGAAGGAACCAAAGCTTTGCAACTACAAAATAAATCCTCACAGCTTACTCAACTTAATCCGGCCTAAGAACATGTACAGCATTTTAAAACTCCAGGATTTGGAGAGATTTGTGTAAGACCGGTTTCTGTTTCAAATAACAGAAGTTTTTCCATTTCTGATGTCCAAACTGAAAGTCATTGTGATCAATCAAGGCAGCAAAGTAACTTCAGTGACCCAGAGTGGAGGAGGACACTGACAATTACCTAAACAAAGAATATAAACAGTCTAAGAAGATATCAGTGATTTAACTAGGCTTTTAGTCAAACGTTACAAGTGTAAAAAAGCACATGCTCAGCTTCCTAATTAAAAAACTGCAATTCTTTTTAAGCCAAGTGTGTCAGACACAATAATTATTTTGTAACATCTAACCAGGGGTGCGTCTCAGTCAGCTCCCTATAGCTCCCAAGGGCATAGATCAGTATGTCGTGTACTTGAATTAGGGCACAAGTAAGGCAGGTGATGGCTCGATTCACTACATACTGGTACAGTAAGTGTGACATGAGAACATCCTTATTGTACAGAATCAAAACTGGAGTTTATAAAGTTTTTAAAAGTACATTATAGGTAAATAATTTGATCGTTTCATATACCAGCAACATTTCAACCATTAAACAATTATAAATGTTTTCTTGACTGTACTTAACCTGTATGTTTAAAATCAGGGAGCATCGATGCACACTTTGCGGCCACCTTAACAGAAGTTCAGATGTTCAGAACCAAATCATCAAACATTAAAATAAATGAGAGACATTATACTAAAAAGAATATGTTATTTATTTGTATTTAACATTTATTTATTTTTAGAAAAAATGTCTCTCATTTGTCTTTATGTTTGATGATTTGGTTCACCTGATTCTTGTTTGTGCTTCTGAACTTCCATTGAGGGCGCATAGTGTACATCGATGCACCCTGATTTGTGTGTAACTACTGAACTGAACTACTTTTTCAGTAACTAATGAAAATGGGTGCTGATTGAGACGTGCCCCAGGAATACAATTTGTGAAACTTCAGGACATATTTGGTGTTAAATGTATAATTATGTGTTGTCAGACTTGGGATAAGTGTAAATTACCCTACACTTTCTAGAATTTACTCAGAAAACGCTAGTTAATAATCGCTAGAAAAATTCTTACATCCTTTTCTTGGGGCTTCAAATCCATAAGAAATTTCTTCATTTTGGTGATCATTTTCTTCATAAATAAAGATATTTTAATCAAATACGAGAGATTGCCATCCCTCAACTGAAAGTTTAACCACCCAAAAATCTATTTTATTTAGACTTAGTTTGGTTTACACCAAACTAAATCTATTTAAATAAAATCGTTAAATATAATTCTACTGAAAAGACTTGATAGCAGAAGATGATACGATTTAATTTACGCTTTTATTTGCATATAAACAGTGAACAGCAAACAATCAGAGTTCAGATTTTATTTTTGGCCAAAAAAGTTTTAATAAAGACAAAGAATCACAAAAGAATTTCCAGTTTTACACAGCATTCAGATTAAGTCACAGAAGCTCAAGTGTATTGGCTTGAAACCAATGAGGTTCATTCTTGTTTGTTATGTGGCACATTTTAACTTCCACAATGAAATCTGTTCATCATATAAACCAATAGCATCTCCTTAAAAGATTTGGATTAAACAACCTGATTCATATAGATTTATTTTTCTGATCTCTTTATGAAAGTGTCAGAATTCTGGATGAATGGAGAAACAGAAATCTCTCAGTTTTGATAAAAAATACCTTCATTTGAGTCCTGATGATGAATGAAAGGCTTATAGGTTTGAAACGGCATAAGTGTAAGAGTAAATTACAGCTGTTTTAAATATATTTTAAAGGGATAGTTCACCATAAAAATTAAATAAATAAAAAGAAAATAATAATAATTACCCACAAATGGTTCCAAAAAGCTTCTTAATAAGCCGGTCATGAAGAATTTTTGTTGTGCAATATATTGTCACAGAATAATGTTGCGATATTTTTGTTATTATTTTATGCCACTGATTATATAACATTATAATATTGCAAATAGCCATAAACACTTTAAAATACTTATATTTCTTAAGGTTATTTAGATTCTATAATTTGATGTTAAAAAGGTAAATGTCCTATTATATATATACTATTAAATGTCCATTTATAATGTTCATTTGTATACCATTTATAAACGTTGACTCCGGTGAGGCATAATGTACATGTCATTGTAAAATAGCTTTAACGAGAATTTGTAAATATATATTGCAACGGCAAAAAATGAATGAAGTCATCTCCAAGCATTGCACGATGAGTTGATATGTTGATTATTGTGACAGGCCTACTTCTTAAGACATTTTGGAAAATGTTGGTAGTTTACTTTCAACAAGTCAATGCCAACCAGTTTCCAACATTCTTCAAAATATCTTCTTTTTGTGTTTAACAGGTTTGTGAAAAGTGATGGATGGGAAAATGACGAAAGCATGTTCACAAATTGTAAGCACAATAACTTAACATGAGATAGATTTTTATTGCTTGTAACTTCACAGCACCACTCCTTGTTTCGACATTATGGATGTCTAATTTTACACATGCTTCATAAGCAATTTTATATTTACATTCATTGAGTACTGTTAGCATTGTCTATAAAACCACTCGATACGTATATACACATGCGTTATATAATAATCAATATTCTGCCATATTCTTTCATACAGTTTGTATTCTATAGTATACTAATCCCATAATTCCCAAAGCATGCACAAAATGCAAGATAAATGCTCTCATGTACACAGACTCACACAAACACAGCAGAGTCATGCACTAAATACACAGTCAGATTCAAATCAAGTGTGCAAAACTGCATTTTCAATGCCCTTTTAACCTTTAATAGAATCCAGATAAACAAAGCTGACCCGGAACCAAAAATCATTGATAATCCACAATCTCATAAATGCGATCAATATTCCGCTTCACACCACAGAAGCACATTTCAGTGGCTTCTCTCACAGCATGCTAGTGAATTAAACACGCATCACTTACATAGTCGTGGAAGGCCTTCGCTTCACTGGAGTGATCACATGTGTCCCTTCGCTCAGGTGCTGCGCAATACAGGTCCCAAAACACACTGCGTGATGAGAACATTGTTTATAGTGAGAGGACATTGCAGTGTCACAATGGTTAGACTTATTGAGCATAGCATAAACAAGTATTAAACTGTGATTTACGTTTGGACCATTTCAGTAATGATTTTAGTACAATAATAGGGTACATCAGTGACTTTGTTCAGAAGCAAATTTCTCCCATTTCTTCCGTATCTCTCTTTTGTTTTTTTGTTAAAGAATTATAACGCATAAACAATTACTTAAATAATATTTTGCTGCTTGTTAAAATTACTAATTTAAAAATTTTAAAAAGTTTTCAGGACAACTTAATTGTTTTTTGTTTAATCAACTTAAAACTGTAAAAACTTAATTGATTCACGTTGGGATGACATGAAGGGATTGTGTGGAACCTAGAATTTTTAGTGATGAACTAACATTACAATTTTTGTAGGGATGTCCCGATCTGGTTTTTTTACTCTCGAATCAGAGTCATTTGATTTTGAGTATCTACCCGTACTGAAACCCGATACTTCTGTAATAAATAAAAAAAAAAAGAATAAAGAAGAGCAAAGAAACAGATCCAGGATGTTCCTTTTTTTTATTTATTTCAACTTATTTTAACATTCAACAACTCTGTTAACAAACAGAACACTTCTGTGTGAGGTAGCTTAAAAATCAAGTAATAAATAACATAACTTCTTCACCTCTTGCAACCCCAAGTTTACATATCTCACAGTTTGCTATGGCAGTGTTGTCGTCATCAACTTTATAATACCTCCAGACCACAGACCTTACTAGATCACATTCTCTCGCTTTCTGCTTCAAGCTTCTTCCGTGTTCTACTTTGCTGGCATTTAACCAATAGCATCTCTGCAACAAAGTGATGTCATGCCGCACGCTTTGCTGTTTTTGTGTGGTCAAGAAAGAGGTCTAACTCTGTGCCACCGCATGACTATAGACGTGTTAAAAAATATATAATAATAATAAATTATATATATATATATATATATATATATA
>CAIGQZ010001464.1:2510730-2543961 GCA_903798205.1 Danio tinwini | reverse complement strand
ATTATATAAATATTCATATGTATTTGCTTTCTCTTTTTAACAGTCGTTTATGCAATGCTCACCCTACTCTGAGGGCCATAGACATGTTTCACTTCAGAGGTCCTTCTCAGGTCGGAGATCGGTTGATTCTGAAGGCCATTGTCAATAACACCTTCAAGAACAGGTGGGCTTGTATTAATACGCACCCAAGAGCTGCGTTTAGATTTGAACAAGTAATGTCCTGCAGCTCATTGCCTTATCTGTGGATTTGCAGTATGGAGGTTGGTGTCTGTGCAGAGGCGTATATTGGAGAGGAGCCTCTGAGGCACATTAACAGCGCATTCATGACGTTTGAGATGCTGGATGACAAAGGAAGGCCACGTCCACTGCCTCTCATAAAACCTGAACCTCAGGTGAGGATTCTGAATCTGCATTCACATTGAGTTTACAGTGTGGACACCTTAAATGGGTGTTCATAAAATACAATTCTAATTAATTCAAGTTTATTTGTATAGCGCTTTTTACAATAATTATTGATTCAAAGCATCTTTACAAAACGTGCACATCATTACATTACTATCAAATCCAGAAAAGCTTTTAAATTTATTAGTTATTAATTTACTTATTTAGTTTTCATTTAGTTATTCATTTTTATTAATATTACTTTATTAGTTATTAATAACTTTAACAAATTAACTTGTAACTAACAGCTTTTAACAGTTAAAGTTATTATATATATATAAACATAGTTAACCTATATAGTCTACTTACATACTATATAGGTGGTGTACATTTTCTACTGCTTTTCTGGGGCCGGGAGAGAACTGTCTTAGGAGAGAACCCCAGACTTCTCTCTCCCCAGACACTTCCTCCAGGTCCTCCGGGGGGATCCCAAGGCATTCCCAGGCCAGCCAAGAGACATAGTCTGTCCAGCATGTCCTGGGTCTTCCCCGAGGCTTCCTCCCGGTCAGATATGCCTGGAACACCTCCCTAGTTAGGCGTTCAGGAGGCATCTAAAACAGATGCCCGAGCCACCTCAGCTGACTTTTCTTGATGTGGAGGAGCAGCGGCGAAGAAAACTCATTTCGGCCACTTGTATCCGAGATCTTGTCTTTTCAGTCATGACTCAAAGCTCATGACCATAGGTGAGAGTAGGAACGTAAATTGACCAGTAATTCGAGAGCTTTGCCTTTCGCTTAGCTCCTTTTTTACCACAACGGACCAGTACATCGACCGCATTACTGCTGCCGCTGCACCAATCCGCCTGTCAATCTCACGTTCCATCCTTCCCTCACTCGTGAACAAAACGTCCACCTAGGGTAAGGACTTTCCTCCAACTTGGAGATGGCAAACCACTTTTTCCGGTGGAGCACCATGGCCTCGGACTTGGAGGTGCTGATTCTCAATGTAGTGTATTTATGAAAAACGCTCATTCATGTCATAGAGATTTAAAGGGAATTGAGTGTTTATTGGAAGTTTACTAAAGCTGACATAAACTGCTCATTTAAATGTAATTTTTATGTGAAGTTTAAATGTCGTTCTGAATTCTTCACAGGAGGGACAGAGGAGATATCAGGAGGCTCTTGCTAGGAAGAAGATTCGACTTGATAGGTAGCAAACCTGGACCTCATTCTTTCATAAACCACACTAAATAGTCAGCTAAACTGTAACACACACAGCTGACCCACCGATGGCGTTGTTGATGTACATCACAGCTAAAATTACATCTGTTATATAAAATACAGATTTTACTTTTTTATTACATACAGGTAATACTTATGCAATATATTATGCTATATTAAGTACTTAATCATTGCAATGTTTATTAGTCATTAGCTGCGGGAGTTTAAGACCTATGGTGTAAATCTTCATTAAAAACAAAAGCAAAAAATATTTAATTCATCAAATATCAATATCAATTTTCCTCAGGAAGTACATCATCTCATGTAAGCAGACCGAGGTGCCACTTTCTGTCCCATGGGACCCCAGTAACCAGGTAATTTTTTTCATTATATTTAAAAAGAAAAACAAACTCTGAGAATATTTAGACTTTAAAAGTCCAGATTTATGCCACAAAGGTAACTTTGAACATTTAAAAAATGTAAATTAAACCAGAGACACAGAATTAAAATTATTTTAAAAAGTATTGGATCATTTTCAAAAGTATTTAGGTGAATGTTTGTGAATGTAGACCTGGTGCAGTGCAATCTGAGCTGCATCCAATGCTTTTTAATGCGCAAACCTAACCCCACCCCTAAACCTACCAGTCACAGTGACGTTGCTCACTCCATTGAGTGCATTGTGTCTGACATTGCATCGCTCAGTGATGCAATCTCAGCTTGCATCATAAAGACTGCATCCAGATACTATTGGAATGTTTGCTGCTGCCACAATCAAATATAGTATTATCTTACACCCGGGAATTATTCACTTGAGGGCATAAAAGTTAAGAAGCATGTTATCTTTAGAAAAACACTATATTTTAATGTTGTTTCAAATCATTTCTGCAGCTAAACTAGAGGCTAAAAGAGAGGGAGCTAGATAACCTTTAAAGAACTATACAGCGGCTTTTCAGGTTTTCATGGCATATACAGTATATCACTTCAAAATTCTCAATGATACACTAAAGTACAGCTTAAGTTCTTTGAAGTTTTTGCTTTGTATTTTGATTTATAGAATTTCTATTATAAAACATCAAATTATCAAGTCAAAAAATGTGGTCAAAGTTCTGCAATTTTCATATGAAATAAGAAAAGTCTCGAGTACCTTGATAGACCATTCATTCATTCAATTTCCTACGGCTTAGTCCCTGATTTGTTGTAGCTATTCCAGCATATGATTTACACAGCGGATGCCCTTCCAGCCACAATTAAGTACTGGGAAACTGTCATACAATCTCACATTCACACTCTATTGCAAAGTTAGTTCATCCAATTAAAAATAATGGTATAGGCTACATTTAATGACAGCACAATATATATGTTTATATAATTTTTGTTTTGTATGCTACAGTTGTTAAGTAAAGTAATGTGCACAACAGATTGTGTTTAAATTTTTCAGGTATACTTGAGCTACAATAATGTGTGGGCCTTGAAAATGCTCGCAGCCAAAAACAACTGGGACCTGATCTCAAAGAAGAACCACGTAAGCACCGCTTTCTGTTTGTCGGCCTGACATTTTAGATTTACATTCTGTAATCAGATACTTTTTGTTTTGTTTTGTAGGTGAGTCTGTATACGGTGGAGGAGAGTCAGAGTCTGTGTTTCAAGGTGGAGGCAGAGATGGAGATCCCAGCACAGAGAGCCTTCACCCTGCTCTCAGATCTCAGCCGCAGACAGGAATGGGACAAACACTATACGTGAGAGTCACTGTTTATACCACAGTACAGGAAAACCACACAACCTTCACGTGTGACACTGGACCACAAAACCTTATGTCTTATGTTGCATATTTTGTGATTTAAAAATTATAATAGATTTTTATTTTATGCCAAAAATTGTTAGAAGATTAATTAAATTATTTAATGTTCAATGACATTTTGTTATTTTTTATGATTTAAAATATAACAAAACACATGCTGCGTCCCAGTTCACATACTTAAACTATGCCTCAAAAAGTATGTACTTTTATGTAAAGGAAAAGTATATACTGTACATTTGAGTGTGTAACCGAAGAGTATGCAAGCTTTGGGACATACTACTTCCTCGTTAACATATCGTTATGTTGCTTAGTAATGTCCCCTGTCAATCATCTCGACACATCATTCGCATTTCTTTCATATTTAATTATCTTCCTTATTGGAGAAGCAGCAGCAGGATAATCTGCCATTCGTGAGTCTTTCATGCAGAGAAATCTCCTCAGGTCTTTGGGTAATTATGCATTCAGAAGTTAATGTCCAAACATATCTTGATTTAAGTTCACACTGTTGTTGCAGATGAAATATAATACGGAAAATGCGTGTTCCAGTTGGCTAGATATTAATAAATTAGCAACTTTACTAAAGCCTCTCTACTTGACGGTTGGTCTCGCGCATCTGCCATGTTTATAGTTTGTTTAAACTTTTTACCCAAGCTTGCAGTTCTAAACAAATTCATGTCCAATATTCATTAATTCATTCATTCATTTTCTACCGCTTTTCCGGGGCCAGGTCGCGGGGGTAGCAGTCTTAGGAGAGAACCCTAGACTTCCCTCTCCCTTCACACTTTCTTCAGCTCCTTCGGGGGATCCCGACACATTTCCAGGCCAGCTGAGAGACATAGTCCCTCCAGCGTGTCCTGTGTCTTCCCTGAGGCCTCCTCCCGATGGGACATGCATGGAACACCTTCCTAGATAGGCGTCCAGGAGGCATCCGAAACAGATGCCCAAGCCACCTCAGCTGACTTTTCTTGATGTGGAGGAGCAGCAGCTCTACTCCGAGCTCCTGCCGGGTGACAGAGCTCCTCAACCTATCCATAAGGGTGCGCCCTGCCACCCTGCGAAGGAAACTAATTTCGGCCGCTTGTATCCGAGATCTTGTCCTTTCAGTTATGACCCAAAACTTATGACCATAGGTGAGAGTAGGAAAGTAAATTGACCGGTAAATCGAGAGCTTTGCCTTTCAGCTCAGCTCTTTCTTTACCATAACGAACCAGTACATCGACTGAATTACTGCTGCCGCTGCACCAATCTGCCTGTCAATCTCACTTTCCATCCTTACCTCACTCGTGAACAAAACCCCAAGATACTTGAACTCCTCCACCTGGGGTAAGGACTTTCCTCCAACCTGGAGATGGCAAACCACCTTTTTCCGGTGGAGTACCGTGGCCTCGGACTTGGAGGTACTGATTCTCATAAGACGTGCAATATATCGTGGACAATGTTACTGGTTAAGAGTATGGATGCTTCTACACTTCGAAAAGTTTAGAAAAACTAAACCATCTGGGAACCTTTGGCATACTTTTTTCAACATACTATGTTTTGGGACATGCTAAATCTGTTTTTGAATACTATTTAGGACAGATAGTAGGTTTTGTGGTCCAGGTTCACATATTACAATAACATGGAGCACACATGAAACACACATGAAACATGGTTTTGGAGCATTTTCATGTATTTATGTAATCTAGTTCCAAAACCATGATACTTGTTAGAGGAACACTCCTTTTTTTTGCATATAGGCTCATTTTACAAGTCTCACTAAGGTGAACATTTTTAAATCTATTTCAGCATTCCAGCTATTCAGTTTAGCACAAATCAAACTAAATTAGACCATTATGCTAATGCTCGCTCAAAAAAAAAAAAGGTTGAATAATTTTTCTTATTTAAAGCTGGACTCTTTTGTAGTTACATCATGTACTAAGGCAGGCTGAAAATAAAAAGTTGTGTTTTTGTAGGCTGATATGGCTAAGAACTCTACTCTCATTCTGGAGTAATAATCTGTCGTTTCATGTCTGATAATATTATGTAATTAAAATTACAGTTTGGCTGAATGGATAAAAAATGGTAACTAAAATGTTTAACTCTAGTGGACATAAAGTTAGCCTGTTTTCAATAAAAATGGAGTGTATCTTTTAAGCTTACGTTTTTATTTCTGCAAAATACTTTACACACTCAATGTATTATTGTCAATGATCAATGTGCAACAAGGTTGATATCACAGGCAAAAAAACCCAACATTGTTATTTTGAAATTATGTTTTTGTTGTTTTTATCTTGTGCAGTCGATGTGAACCACTCGTTAAGGTGGATGAGGATGATTTCATCTATCGAGTTATTACTCCTTCAGTTAGTCAAGGAGGAAAAGTGCAGGACTTCATTTTACTGGCGTCTCGAAGGCCTCCCTGTGATAGTGGGTAAGGATGACTATGCTAGTGCAACAACATTAGCTTCTGATTTTATGTACTTGCCCTGTCAGAATTATTGTAATTGTAATATTCAGTCTTGTGATTGAAATGAATAAACTCTAGAATTTTATTAAACTAGAAGTTTATTATTGTTTTGAAATTTAACACCACCCCCAGCAGCTACATGTGGGTATCTCATAATATTTATGTTTAAATTAATAACATTTCAGTTTATTTCTGTTCAAACATATGTACATATAAATTAGAAATAAATTATTCTGAAGTTGTGAAATAACTTCATCTTATAATTGAAGTTATTGTGACATGATGGCATAAATTCAACATAATCATTTATACTATATTCAATATATACTTATATATTTGTTTTTTAGGGATCCATATGTTATTGCACTAAGATCAGTTACTCTCCCCACTCACCCGCCCACAGAGGGCTTCAACAGAGGTGAGGTGGTCTGTGCAGGCTTCACCATTTATGAGGTGTCACAAGGTGTCTCCAAGGTAGGAACATCATAAATAGTCTTACACTGACTTGCAACTGTTTTAGCCAATAATATTTCAAATCAGCCAATCACATGGCAGCAACTCAATTTATTTAAACATGCAGAAATGATACAGAAGGTTTGCTGAAGTTCAAATCAAGCATCACAATGGGAAAGACAGTTATTTAAATGACCTTAATTATGGGTTTGTTTTTGGTACTAGATGGACTTGTCTGAATATTTCTGATCTACAGGGATATTCACACACAACGATCTAGGGTTTGCAAAAAAGACAAGAAACTGTGAGCGACAGTTCTGTGGGTAAAAATACCTTGTTCAGATCAGTCAGACTTGTAGAAGAATAGCCAGCTGACTCAAATAACCATTATTTACAAGCAAAGTCTGCAAAGAATCATTTATTATTTACATATATAAGAGAATCATATATAATTTACAGTTACTTTACTCACCCTCAGGCCATTCAAGATGTAGGTGACTTTTTTTATTTAGTAGAACATTAAAGGAGATTCTGATATGAGTCCTTGGTGATTCATGTAATGCAAGTCAATGGTCACTTGTTTTTGAGATAAAAAAAAAACACACACATACAAACAAGTCCAAATCAATCCCTCTGACTCCTGGGGTCCATTCTTCATACCTTGCTTAAACGATCTAGCATGATTTGGCAGATCCTGCATCTTTTAATTTTGATAACTGATCTCTGGCTATTTTGGTTCTTCAAACAAGTTTGCGAATCCGATTAAATTGTCTTGATTAACTGATCTGAGATTGCTGCATGTGCTTGTGATCATTGTGAAGGACAGATCTATCAATCTTTGAAATCATGATCAGCAATGAAACGATTGGCAGCAGTGTAATGACATTATTAGATTAATATTCAATTATCCATGTGAGCAAAAGTATATAAATTTGTAGTAAGTGGTTTGTTAAATATGCAGGTTTTGAGCACTTTTGTGTCTAAAAATCTGCAGGACACTGGCCCTCCAGGACTGAGTTTGGTTTATTTTAAGATACCAATATATTTTATCTCCAACTTGCCTCAACACACTTGCACAGATGTTTCTAGAAAGCCTAGTAAGTGCTTGATTAGCTAGCCCAGGTGTGTCTGATTGGAGTTGAAACTAAACTTTGCAGGACACCAGCCCTCCAGAACTGAGTTTGGGCACCCCTGCCTTAGAGAGTACCACCTCGTTTTTTGTTATTATTATATATTTTTACTATCTTGCTATTTTCCCCAATTTAATAGAGTGTATAGGTTTGTACATACTTTTAGATCACATTTGCTTGAAACAAAGTCCCTTTAAGGATATGTATAGTAGTCTTTGCTTGAAATGGCATGATCTAATCGTGTTTATATTAAATAAGCTTGCTCTCGAGCAGGTTTGAGCTACCAGACCTGTCATTATGACAGCAACTCTCAGATGAACTAAATTTTCAAGAACGAAACTGTCTTGGATCTTGTCAAATTGTCAATAATCAAATCCAGCTAAATGAGTGATCCACGTATAAAGAACGAACCAAGGTCTTCATTCATTCATTCATTTTCTTTTCGGCTTAGTCCCTTTATTAATCTGGGGTCGCCACAGCGGAATGAACCGCCAACTTATCCAGCATATGTTTTACACAGAGGATGCCCTTCCAGCTGCAACCCATCACTGAGAAACATCCATACACACTCATTCACACACATACACTACGGACAATTTAGCCTACCCAATTCACCTATACCACATGTTTTTGGACTTGTAGAGGAAACCGGAGCACCCGGTCGAGACCCATGCCAACACGGGAAGAACATGCAAACTCCACACAGAAATGTCAACTGACCCAGCCGGCGACCTTCTTGCTGTAAGGTGATTGTGCTACCCACTGCGCCACCGTGCTTCTGGACCAAGGTCTTATGAAGTTAAATTGTTTTTGCCGCGCACATGAGTGTAGTTGAGCGTGAGCTTCCAGACACAGGATGACTCAGTGCTCACACTTAAATGTGAGTTCATTTATCAGAATGGAAATATGCCTATGATTGTAATTTATAAAAAAAAATATATATATAATCACAGTAAAGAATCATTTTGGCAAAAATGTACAAAACAATTTACAAAAAAAATCACCTACAGCCTGCATGCCTTGTAAATTAATTTTTTTTTGGTGAACTATCCATTTAAGGCACTTCAGAAGGATTAGGAGGTTTTAAATAATACAATACCTAATAAAAACAAGGTGTACTAGTTGATTATGTTGAATCATCAGGTTTTTAATAATGACTATCACGTTTCACCCTCAGATTTCCTACTACAATCAGGCCAGTCCAGAAGTGCTGCCATACATCTCCACAGACATCGCAGGCCTCTCGTCCAGTTTTTCCTTAACATTCCACTCATGCAGTCAGTACCTGATGGACAACATCGTCAGCACACCTGAACTCACCTTACCTACGTCATCATAACCTTCTCAACTCATCAAGATGTGCCACAGCTGACATCTCAGTTCATTCATTTTTTAAAGGGATTCTTGTAGCATTTCATTTTCAATATGTAACTTATAGGGCTCTAGTGGATAGTAAAATGCTTCTTAGAAGTGACATTTTTTAACTAAATTTGGGAGCAGTACACAAAGATAATTAACAGGACTGGCCCATCATTAGCAATCCCACTATCATCCAATCATTTCCAAGAAAAAAATCAGATAAATATGTGAATGTTAGTACCTTCCTTATCTCTCGATCCAACATCCCTCCTTCTGCACATTTAATGGCCCGTTTTCACTGAGTGGTACAGTACGGTATAGTACGGTTCGGTACGCTTTTATAGCTGTTTCCACTGTCAAAAGGTATGGGTCGGAATGGGTAACCTTTATTGGGCTTGCTTTCCACTGCCAAAAGGGTACCAATAGTATCCTTTTGCTGGGCGTGGTGTACAACAGAAAGTTTCAGTCGACGACATTCTCGCTCGAGGAAATGGGAAAATAAAGCTGTACGAGTCGTTCATATATCATATAAGGAGCACTTCTCACAAAACAGATGCTTTATACACATAAATACTTGTGCATAAATGTTCATGACCAACCTTTCTATGAATATGAGTTGATTATAACTGCAGATCAATGATAAAAATAGCCTACTGTAACGTCTGCAATTATTAATTACAATTAATGTTATAAGAACACATACAGCCCCTTAGAGTCTCCGATATGTTACCAATTACAGAAAAACTACACACAGCATACATTTAGTCCTTATTTGACTTTAAAAACAACAAAACATACTGTATAGCCCACAGTAAGTGCAAACCTCTCATCTGTGTCTGTAATCTTCACCAGCACATGCAACCTCTTGCTAGAAAGTCATTCCGTCATTCCCAGTTCATAATAGTCCAAAAAGTGAAGATAATAGTTAAACATGCCAGTTTGTTCATGTTTTAGGTTGCTGAAAGAATCATTTGCTTTTGTTTTTCCGGCTTCTCCTTTGTTTTTTTATGCTTCACTCTCGCATTTGTCTGTTTCTGAAAGGATCAAATGTCAGAAGCGATTTAATAATCACGTGCGCATTATTATCATCAGCTCAAGAAGTTTGTTATTTCAAATATAGACACGCAGTGAGAGCACCCGAGCTCTCTGAAGAAAGTGAAACCACTCACACTTTTAGACTGCCTCGTAAAAAAAGACACTGAACACAGCAGATTTTGTTCTTGTTGGCTTTTTGGTTGTTCATCATGATGACGACAAGGTTTGTTTGAGCTCTGGTCGACCAAGGCTCGTTATTATATGTATAGATTATTATGGTGTAATATGGTGTAGTATGGTGTTTTTTGTTTTCAATCTCTTGCTTGTGTGTGCTATTGACGTGTCTCTGTAAACCAACAGCATTCAGCTGCACATCTAGCTCCATCTTTTGGTACCCCTTTGTTGTGCTATGTACCCTTTGCAAAGGGGTACCCAAAAAGGGGTACTGTATGGTTCGCTTTTTGGTACCTTTTGACAGTGGAAACAGCCATAAAAGCGTACTGTACCGTACCACTTAGTGGAAACTTTTCAGCCTTTTTCAGGGAAGCATTCGACACTGAGCGTGGACCCCCTTTCTTGACAAAGGAACAGACCGAGCTCGGGAGCCTTTTCAAGCTCAGAACTCTGTCCCCGGACAGCACGCCAAATATGCTTTAATTTCTTACATCATCGGTAGGTGCAAACTCGTAAAAAGAATGTTGGGGCTGTAGCTTGTTCTCAGAAACTCATGTTATGTGACCATTCATGCTCATTGGACATGCACATATTTTTCCCAGCATCCATATTTGCTGTTTACCGGGAGTGTATTGGTCACATGGGAGTAGTTTGATGAATCAGGAAACCATAAGCAATAGTTCAGAAGAGCAGTCGAGAGAGCGATTATGGATAGCTAGTTTCAGTCTGATTATACATACAGTCTGCGTGAACCGGAAGTTGCTAAGACTTTTATTTCAGTATGTTGATGTACTTCCAACTAAAATGGAATATTGAGTAGGGAGCAGGGCTTTTTTTGCGCTTCATTCCCTAAAATGCAAAGTAATGGTAGGAAAGGGTATTAATATGCAGTTGCTATGGAAACCATCAGGTTGGCGTCAACAGAAGGAGCCACTCCAAACGCAGAAGCAAATGCTCAGATTTGATTGAAGATTACCAATTTTATTTAGTGGATTAACTCACACAAATGAATTATTTACCTTTTAAGAATAACAATGTGAGCTAGCAAAATCAACATCGTAAATTTAAATTTCACGCAAGCTTTAAAATGGAACACCAGCGTTTTCAAACTAAAACTAGGTCTTAAGAGTTTTCAAAAACCTTTGTTTTCACAGTTTAAAGAAGTCAGTGTGGACGACAGTCGTAACAAAACAAAACAAAACATATGTGTAAAGAGCACCTCTGTTTGTGGATACTGCTATATCATGACACAGCAGAGATTCCTAATATAAACATTTATAATTACATTTATAATCGATTGCATTTACCTCAAATAAAACCAGTAAAACTAGTGGGAATTATTTTTATAAACACATTAACCTCTATCAAATGGTTTACTCATTTACTGAATGTGTCTCAGGGTTATTACTGAAACTTTGCATTACATGACATTACATATTTTTAAAAATCTGTCTAATGCTTGTTATTGATGAGATTGCGTTTGATACCTTGGCAAAGTTAAATAACCTTTTTATGTATGATTTCATTAGCCAAGGCAAAGCAAGTTTATTTATACAGTACAAGTACACAAAAGCAATTCAAATTGCTTTCTGTTAAATAAAAAAAAAATTATAAAATGATCATTAACAGGTACTTAAGTAACAAATACACAATTTACATATTTAAAATTGTCATAAAATAAGGAGGAAACACAGACAGTGCAATGAAAATATTAATAAAAAAGTATATTTATGTATAAAAGCAAAAACTGTGTTGAGTAATAAAAATTGGCAGTGCAATTGTAGGTAAAGCACAAAGACAACCAAATAAAATCTATTCAATGAGAATTAAACAGAAAGCACACGTCATTATTGAAGATTGTTCACATCCCTTAAATATACAATTTCAGCTCTTGCCATCAAAAAGAAGTTTTAGGCAACCTCAAGTAAAGAAAACTGTGTATCAAATGTCCTTTGTACCGACTGCCATTAGACTTTTAAATACTGGGTTCTAAGTATGTAAAGGGTTTTAAATCGAGTTTTTAATGTGATATATGTAATGACATTAAATGTATTTGTGTTGCCTGTTTTTTCTGTGATGTAATGTGAATGCTATTGTGGTTGTGAGGTGAGGCCAAAGATACATTTCCACTTGTGGACAATAAAGAAAGTATATGACAGGTAGGCATTACAATTTAAACTGTACTACTTTGCAAATTCAAACATTGGGATCCATCATAATGTTTACATTTAATAATTAAATGTTTGTTTTGTAACACTAACACGTGTCTTTTCCTTGTCTTCTAGCAGTATTATTTTCTCGCGCTGGGATGTATAAAAAACAGATTCACAGATTCTTCATCATATCATTTTATTTAACATAAACTGAAATGTTTCAATATTATTTAAAGAAGGATAGGTGTAAAGCATTCATGTTTTTTTATTGCCAATGCACATAAACAGCTTATAAAGACATTTAACTATTTAACCATGACTTCCTAGGTTGCCCATAAAGGTCTGTAGACTGATATTTATTGTATGTTTAGTATGTTTTTGCCAGGAAAGTGAAAAAAGGATGTTGATGATATAACTGCAAAGTCTTTTATTCTATGACCCGTGATATTCTAATGCTCAATAAGACAATGTTAAAATGTGCTGTACTGTAATAAGAATCATTTCAATTTGAGTCCACTACCGGATCTACCGGATCTAATATAAATACAGTTGAAGTCAGAATTATTAGCCCCCCTTTGAATTAGTTTTTCTTTTTTAAATATTTCTCAAATGATGTTTAACAGAGCAAATAAATTTTCACAGTATGTCTAATAATATTTTTTCTTGTGGAGAAAGTCTTATTTGTTTTATTTTGGCAAGAATAAAAGCAGTTTTAAATTTTTTAAAACCCATTTTAAAGACAAAATTATTAGCCCCTTTAAGCTTTTTTTTTTTTCTTTCGATAGTCTACAGAACAAACCATCGGTATAATAACTTGCCTAATTACCCTAACCTGCCTAGTTAACCTAATTAACCTAGTTAAGCCTTTAAATGTCACTTTAAGCTGTATAGAAGTGTCTTGAAAAATATCTAGTCAAATATTATGTACTGTCATCATGGCAAAGATAAAATAAATCAGTTATTAGAGATGAGTTATTAAAACTATTATGTTCAGAAATGTGTAAAAAAAAAAATTTCTCCGTTAAACAGAAATTGGGGGAAAAAATAAACAGCGATGGCTTATAATTCTGACCAACTGTATATCTATATAATATGACTTTATAGATCACGGAAATAGATTAACATATATCTCTGGATTATATTTGAGCAGGAGCCACAGTTCAGAACACATGAGACTACTGGAGACACTGTAGAGTACCACTCCACCTTTATCCATTGATGCCTTTACCTGATGAATTATACATATATTTTTCAGCTAGTAAACGATAAAACACAAAGCCAGTCAGAATGCATTGAAATATAAAGGGCTTGTGCAATTTAAAGCTAACCAGTCTAGAGCTTTGAGTGCACTTTTATTCCATGTACGTTTATTTAGTACAACACAATATCATGTACGTATTATTAAGTATTCCTGTCAAAATAATGCAATTTTAACTGAAGTCATACCTTGAAAAAAGCAAATGCCATTTTTAACATGACGGGAAAGTTGACAATTTATTTGAACAGATTTCAGTTATGTGAAAATAAATATTAAACAACTGGATACGTGTTTATCTATTAGTAAAAACCTTTTCTTAGACCTGTTAGTTCAGAGGAGGATTATAATGATATTTTATCCATGTGAACCTTTGCAATGCTTTTCATACTCAGGACATGCTTGAGTGCTGTAAAAAATGCTGGGTCAACATGAAGGAATTATGTTAACTTTTTAGTTTTTACAAATGTAAAAGAATTTAACAAAAAAACAATTAAGTTGTCCCCACCAAAAAAACTCAAGAATTGTGTTGTTTTAGCTTATTTTAAATTGAACAAACAACAAATATCATTTTTTGAGTAAGTTACACGTTCTAGGATCTGTGATGTAAAACTGGAGCTCCTCCAATGTTATGCAGAAGAACCACTCTTAGTGCCCAGCCTTAGGCCCAATCCCAATTCTACCCCTTAGTCCTTCCCCTTACCCCTCGTTTTGCACGTTCACGCCAAGGGGTAGGGGTGTCCCAATTCTCTTTAGCTTGAAGGCGTAGGGATAAGGGGAAGGGGTGAATACCCCTTCAAATTAAAAATTTTTTAGGACCACACTCAAAACCAAGGGGTAAAAAAATTTCCCAGAATGCACCAGCCACAACTGAAACCGGAAGTAAGGAGATCCACAAATTAGTATTTTTTGTCATTATTACGAATTTTTACAACAAACATGTTTTTATATAAATTTATAACCGCGTTTGTGTTTTACCATCATGCTTTAAAAAAACGCTAGAAAAAAAACGCTAAATTTTGCGATCTATAATCCATAATCATAACTCCTGTACAGCAGTCCCACAACATTCTGACACTTGAATACCCTATCAGAAAAGTCTAGTGGCTGGGAATGAGCTTTTTACAGTGTCTGCTATAATGTTAGTGTTGTTCTCGTGTGTTTACAGATGAATATGGCCATGGTGTAAAAACACAGTACAGTTACGATCTTATTGCTACATTAGATCATTATGATAAGATAGTAAAGGCCTTCAGTGATTTCCTGAAGATAAATACCAAAAAATAACACAACTGCAATAACTACAGCAGTCGCTATCGTCTGATCTCATGTGAAGCAAGAGATTGCGATGACGTATGACGACGTGTGCAGGTGTTGTAGTGCTGTCCCAATTCTTAGGGGTAAATTTTGAAGCTCTTCCTCTTAACCCTCGGTTGTAAGGGTCAAGGGGAAGGGCTAGGGGTACAAAGATAGAATTGGGATTGGGCCTTAGTCTGAGGGCAAGACAATTCAAGATACAAATGAAATCAATATCAAGACAAAAACAAGACACTCAGAAAAAGAGTCGAGTACTACAACAGTTCATCTTTATTTCTATAGAAAATTTTACAATATATTTGGTGTCAAAGCAGCTTAACATAGACAATGAAAATATAATAAAAAGCTATAACAATATTTCAGATTGTGAAATGTTTCAGCATGTCAAGCATGCTCTTCATATGTGGATTACTCCTTTAGCTTGGTTTGGTTATTGTTGATTTGACATAATCCAGGATAGATTCGTTCTTCAGCAATAACATTAGTTAACATGACTATTAATCAACTGATGATGTTCCGCTGCTGGCCTTCAGCCAATCATTGAATTGCTGAGCATGATTTCAAGAATCAATAGATCTGTCAATCACAGCAATCACGATGACATGCAGTGATCTCATTCAGACATTTTAATCTGATGTACAAACCTGTTTGAAAAAACAAATTAACCAGAGATCAGATATCAAGATTAAAAGATCCAGGATCTGCCATGTTAAATCCAGGATCTGCCTCAGGAGAATAATGTAGAATGCTGGTGTATTTCAAGCTAAATTGAAAATGATTCCGGTCACTTTAATAGAAACACTGTTGAACATTAGTTGATTTGATTTGATCTATTTATTTTCGAACAGCAATATCCTACATAAAATATCTTTAAAAAAAAAAAAAAAAAACATTTCAACATGGTCTAAAATGGAGCGGGATGAAGCACAAGCTTGCAAATGCAAATGTCCCTTCTTATGTCCCAACCAAGCAAGCCGGAGGCGACAATGGCAAGGAACCAAAATTCCGCAATTGACAGAAGTGAATAACAAACCTTCAGAGAAACCAGACCAGTTCTTCTCTGGCTAAATGACATGAGCAGAGCTGCAGTCTGGATGTTGGAGGCTTGAGTACAATGAGCATCAGCGATGGAAAAAGTTGGGAGTTTAGACTAGCTAACAGGATCAATCCAAAGACTCTGCCTGTAACTGAGGTCTTTGCAGGAATCAGTCTTGTGCTCTCGACTTATCAACTACCATGCCAGCCATCTGCCTGGGTTATAGGCCAGATCGACGATTATATGAACATTAGGATACGGAAAAACAGACTAACATCAGAGTAGATGCCATTCAAATGACAGTGTCAGCGACAGTGTTTCTCAACCACGTTCCTGCAGCTCTGCACATTTTCCATGTCTCCTTAACCAAACACACCTGATTCAGATCATCAGCTCATTAGCAGAGACTGAAAGACCTGTGATGGGTGTGACAGACAAAGGAGACATCCAAAACATGCAATGCGGGTGGTCCTCCAGGAACGTGGTTGAGAAACACTGCTTTAGAGGACTATATTTCACAGTTACACGTTAGTGTTATACAGTATGTGTATGTTAGTGCAAAGAGACGTGTGTTTAGTCTAGCTTAAACAGACAGAATGTCTGCTTCCCACACTGTCTAGGAAGGCTGTAGTACATATACTGTATCTTGTCCAGGGACTCTTTAAACCACATAATCAGTGAATATAATTCTCCAATGTCTCTGTCACTGGCACACAAGCTTTATTTTCAAACTGATAGATCTGTTATATGCTCTCTGTACATTTTAGCTATATTAAAAAATCTCCGTTGTCTGTTTGCTGCTCGGATAGACATTAAGCTTTCAATCCCAGCACTGATGTCTTTGTTCTCTGTTTGATGCTCCACAGTCAGTGAAAAGCGTGGTTGTATGTGGACAAGTCTCCAAGTCTCAGTTCTGTCCAGAGCCTCAGCCTGCAGCTGCAGTGAAACATCCTGCCAGGCCCTATGGAAGAGCTGCACCATGGGCTCCAGCAGCTCTGGTGTGTAGCCTTCATCCAGCGCTTCTTTAGGCCAACCCGGAGCCAGAGTCACATGTGGAAAGATTCGATCAACGGTTCTCAAAAACTCTTCTCCTGTCATGTAGCCTTGGATGTGGAAAGATCTGTGGGATATGTCCATGTTGATCCAGGTGGGGTGATGCAGCAAGTCTCTGTCGTAAGCTTGACGGAGGAGCTCCAGTGAAGGGCTCAGCTGATTCTGGGATTTTATCTGTAAGTAGATTCCCCATGGCTTTGTGGAGGCAAAAATCAAATCCAGGCAATCCTTAAGAGGCATGTCAGACCCGTCAATAATAGGAATGTTTGATTGACCTTCACTGGATATTACTGGAATCACCAGCATTCCTCCTGTACCATCTGAAATGGCAACAAAAAGCATTATTATTGTACAGGATCTATGTATTTCTATTGTATCAATGCTGTAGAGGAATCATTCAATATTTTTTTTTATCAAAAATGTAAAAACAAAAGTGTTGCAGGAACCCCCCAGTAACATTCTTGGGTTTTTTTCATTATCATTTACAGTTTTTCTCAGTGGCTTTGGTGCATTTCTCACAACACTATTTACATTTGCACAACAGTTAATGCATTTCTCAAAACAATTAGTCATTTGTGCACATCATAATAGTAGTTTCTCATTCCTTTCGGCAAATTGCGAATGCTTTTGGACATGCATCAATTGCTTTCATACAACTCTCTGCTGTTTGTAACATTATCATTTGCTTATGTCATGTCAGTCAAAATTAACTAAACTTGTGGATGCTGAATAGTCATTCCATATAAAGCTAATAGTCCTCATTTCATTACTTGAGTCATAAATGTTGAACTAGTTGTCAAAATCTGTCAAGCTCATTTTATGAAAATTTTTGAATCTTTTTTTTTTCTAAAAATGTCTAAATTGAACAATTTCATGAATGATTCACAGACCTGTGTATGTTGTAGGTTCAGTTCCAATATGTCCTGCAGTATTGTTTACAGTTGTGCACAGCTCTACTCAAAGGAAGTTTATGTTTGTTGTAAATAAGGGTGTATTTATTCTTTTGCACAATGCTGTAAATAAATTAGAATTGTAAAGAGCATCTGCAGTAAAAATGTGAAACAAACATATTCAGTGTCTTGTACTCAGATACCTCACTAAATGCAGTGATGTCTAACTTTACTGTAGTTTTTTGAGCAAGTGACACGCATTTGCAGGTTATCCACTAGGTTTTGCAGTTTGTACTCATTGTTTTGAGAAATGCATTAACTGTTGTGCAAATGTAAGTAGTGTTGTGAGAAATGCACCAAAGTGACTGAGAAAAACTGTAATTGAGAGAGCTATAAAGAGTTAAAATGACACCTTTAAGCAGAGATAGTAAGGAATCTTTATCAGTCACTGTGTCCCACTGGATGTTGAGTCCATCACTGTCCGCTGGTCTGAAATAGTCAATAATGTCTCCACCAGGATAGAATCTTCTGAGTCTGTTTTTAATCTCTAAGAAAACACGACAGCAGATTTAGTAATATACAAAATACTGTAGATACACTGATATAAAACTTATGTCCAAAACTGAGAAGCAATAATATAAAACTTATTACACAATTAGGTCTGTTTTGATCCAAAAAGATTAAATAAATCTTTTACGAATGTTGTTTTGATGAATGAAATTGAATGAAACTGTTTTCGGCTGGTTAAAATAACTAATTTATGTGAAATACTAGAAGATGATTAAAAATTGGAATGAGGAAATAAATAAAAATACACAATCTTGATTCCTATTAAAAGGACTAGATTTTGCTAGTGCAGTTTTGCAGAATAGTAGCTTTAAAAATGAAAGGTGCCAGAACTGTTTCTCAGTGATGTCACAGAAAGACCTTTTGAGCCCTTTAAAAAAACTACTTTAATTTCAACAGTTCTTAAAAAAATAATGGGTCTCATTCACCAACCACTAACTGCATCTCTGTTTAATGTTTATTGCCTTTTCTTTCTTGTATTTAATTTTGTGTTGTCACTCGTCACTTTATGTACACTGAAAGCTTCTGTTGCCAAAACAAATTCCTTGTGTGTGTGAAGCACACTTGGCAATAAAACTGATTCTGATTCTGATTTTGATGTGTACAGACGTTTTTATAAATAAATAATGATACATTAAAATTTATTCTAAATCTACAAAAAAAAACAAAAAAACAAGAATTTATTGACCTTATTCTTTGAATATGAGCAGGCGCAGCCATTTGAATCTTTTTGGCTCAAGACTTCCGTTCACATTCACTTCCATTCATTTTTAGACATTAAAAGCATTCGCCTGCTCCACCATGTGTTCTGACGGTATGCTCTGTGCAGCTGCAGCTGGAAAAAGTTAACTCTGTGCAGAAAAAAGCACCTGAACATCAAGACCGTTGATACAGTGTGGTTGCCTAGTATCATAAAAAGCATCTTTTTTTTCATTATCATTAAAGTCCTTTTTATTTTGTTTCAGTGCTATAATTGTCTCTTAATTCATAATTTGTCTTATAATTTTGTCTGGACCAAGCGTCAACCTCCTGCTCTCCCTTGTGGAGCAAATACGGAAGTAACTGAAACTGCAATTCATTGAAATTAAGCTAGTCCAGGCTCCACAAATTTATATTAAGCTCACTATTAAAATGGCTAACTTTACAGCAGAAAAAAAGGTGTTTACAGCCTGGTACAAAGAAAGATTTTGGTTCATATAGCTAATTTTACCCTTCATGACAACTGTGAGGGGGTGAATTTTTTTTATAACTCATTGGTTTCCTTTATATTAAGTTATATTAAGTCTGCATAATTAAGGGCGTGGCTACTTGAGTGACAGCTAGGTCTCGCTGGTCGCCACCACTTCACCTCGGCTGATTCCGGGTGATTAGCCAATGAACTCGGCATATACATGGTATTTTTGTGTTGCTTTATGTGGCTTTACAGTCAGTTGCCTTTTGAAATTATTTCCTACAATTATCAGATGATATGGCATGCTGTGTGCACTTAATTGTGCTCACAAACCATTCACGTGGCCTCCATTTCCCAGGTGAGTGAAATTATATACTTATACCATCTCTATAAATGTATTTGTTTTATTTAAAATCATTTATCATTTATATTTTTCTTTGGTAACATTTTATTTTGATGGTCCATTTTAGTATTAGTAGACTGTCTGCTTAATATCTGTTGACACTGACATTTAACAGTCCTTTAACAGACATTTAACTGACTATAAGAAACTTTGCAATTACATGTCAACTCACACTAATCCTAATCCTAACCCCAACCCCAACCCTAACCCCAACCTAACAGTCTACTTATAATCTAATGATAATTAGTTGCAATGTAACTTAAATTAAACAAACAGACCGTCAAAATAAAGTGTGACCTTTTCTTTTGACCTGTAATGCACTCCAAATCTGACAGATTGATTAGCTGTAGGCTATAGAACAGTCATCTGAAGCGTCATACAGTTTTATGCCTGGAATTCATAAATAGCCTTGCATTTACTAACACAGACTCTATCTGAAGTGTTTGGAAGTAATTCGCACCCCCCCCCCCCCCCATTGAAAAATGTCATAAGAACAATGTTTAGTGGTTCAATGTATTACAACAGTGTTTTTAAAAGTCTAAACACTTTATTACTATAGTATACAATCAAGCACATGTGGTCAGAACACAAACGAGTCGCAGGTAATGAAGTATTAAGCATTTCTCTATAGGAAAGCCAGTCTAAGCAAAATTCCAGCAAGCGTCTGTAGTTCCGCTCACGCTCCTCCTCTTTGCCCTTGTTTGGTATCCCCTGGTTGGTGCGATGGCGCGTGAACAAAATGGCAACGATTGGCCATGCCTACTGGTAGCTTATTTTGGGTTCTTCATAAACCTATGGGTGACGTCACGGATACTACGTCCATATCTTTTACAGTCTATGTTCTGGACATGTACCACTTTGAGGAAAGGCCTTATATGGAGCTGGTTTGGGCATGTATTATGCAAATTACTAACCTTGTTCAGGCGAATGCTAATTTAGAACAGAGCCATACACTCCAAATTCACTAACAAAAACGAGTTTAAGAACAAGCTCGTGTGTATGCACTTGTTGTGAATTCAGTGCAAAGTTTTCATGAGACGTTCAAATGTGCACATAATTATGAAAAACAAATGCAATTATTAGTGAATGAGACCCATTGTTGTTCTCCTGTGGAGAACATAATAATTTACAACTTTTGACACAATAAAAAAATTCCCATGAACATGAAAGGCTGATCATTGAATAGATGCAAATAAAGAACTTTAGATGATTGATTTATTCATTTTATTTTCGGCTTAGTCCCTTTATTAATGAGGAATGAACCACCAACTTATCCAGCATAAGTTTTGCGCAGTGGATGCTATTCCAGCCACAACCCAGCACTGGGAAACACCCATAAAATCTTGCTTTCACACACATACACTACGGTCCATTTAGCTTATTCAATTCACCTAGCACATGTCTTTGGACTGTGGGAGAAAACGGAGCACCCAGAGGAAACCCACGCCAACACGGGGAGAACATGCAAACTCCACACAGAAATGCCAACGGACCCAGCTGGGGCTTGAACAAGTGACCTTCTTGCTGTGAGGGGACAGCACTACCTACTGCACCACCATGTCGCCGCTTTAGATGATTGTAAAGGTAATTTATAAAACATTTTGCTTTAACCGAAGCCAATAAATAAATAACAAATCTCTAATATTATCAGATATGGAAATATTGTGCATTACATGTGAAGTGTGGTACAGTATGCAAGACGTCACTCACTTGCAGCTTCTCTGAACTGTGAGAGCACAGGCTCGTAGATGTCATAATAGATGCGCTGAGGGTTGCTGTTGTCTCTAATGAAGAGGAGATCATTCAAAGTGGGATTTTCCTTTCCTTGCCACAGGGTTAAACTGAACCTGCATCATAATCAAGACATAATATAAGCTTTACATTCATATCCTACCCTAAAATAATTGAGGTAATCTTTAGTTACACCTTGAAGACTGACTGAGCAGCCAGCTTAGATGCGGCCAGCCATTCTTGGCCATCAGAGCATGAACAGGGAAGGTGATTTTCTGAGGGAGGTGTTTTATGGTGGAGTACATCTGCTCCATCATACTGCGCGTGTACGTCACATTGGGGAAGATGGAAAGATAAAGAACCTTCCACCCTGGAGAGATGGTGACATCAGGAAATTTCAGCTGAATGAGCTCAAAAAACCTGGAAAAAACAACAACAACTGAAAACGAAGCAGTTACTACATAACCCTTGTTCCCACTATCACAATAACAATCACAATCAGCAATCACAATCAGCTATGTATAAAAATGCCAGCCACACATCTCTAAGCCCCTTTTCTAGCTGAAAAAGCCGAACTACAGCTGTCAGCTAAGCTGTAGTAACCGTTTCGTTCCCTGGCAGGAGGGGTACTCCAATGCTATGAGGAAAACTTTCACTATGGGGTAATGTATGGAAAACACCACAATGGTTGAACCTTATCACGTCACTGGTGAGAGGTTTGCCAGGCTCCAGTGTGAGCACACCATCATCACCAGAGACGCAGCTCTCCAACGTGTCCCCTGGCCCTAACTTACCTTACTTACCCGTGAAGTGCCTAAAGGCTTATTTATATTTTTGGGGAGTCCTAAAAAATACACCTAGTTAAGTTCTAGGAATTTTAAAATACGACAATATGTTGGGAAAGCATGCCAGTCTCGAACAGGGAGGATGCTGCCGAGGCTACCTACTGCCCAAATGGGGAGACCTGGTGACAGAAAGACAAATGGACTAAGCCTGGCAAAGGGTAGTACACATATGAAGATGGTTAGCGGGGAGGGAACACACGGGCCTGCCTGAAAAGGAGGGAACTATACCGTTGCTGAGTGAAGCATATGGGATCACCAGTGGGGATCGCACATAGCGAGCACCTAAACCCAATATGCGGGCTGACCGAGCGGGCATGCCAACAATGTAATGGGCCAGGCAACCAACTTCTCCGCTGAGTTGGATGCTGGGGACCTCGGAGGAACTCTGTAGGGTTTGTTAAATGGGGAACTCAACTATACAGAGTGAAAAAGACGCACACATCTCTGTTTTAGACAGAAAGACGCAGCAAACGTGTTACAAAACCAAACCGAGTTTCTTCATTTACCGGAGTTATCCAGCACACGTGAGGAAACTGGCTCCACTCGAAGATTATAAAATCTTGCAAATGTATTAGGTATTGCCCAGTCCGCAGAGCTAAATGGTTCGAACGGATCTCCACATAGGCTCATGAGCACAACAGAGAGATCCCAAGAGGGCATGAGAGTGTGGTGGCAGGGTGGATTTAATTGCCTCACGCCTCTGAGAAACCGGATGATGAGGTTATGCCTTCACGCCTCTGAGAAACCGGATGATGAGGTTATGCCTTCCCGTTGTGCTGCCATCCACTGCGTCACGATGAGCTGAAATGGCAGTGATGTAAACCTTCAGTGTGGAGGGTGACAGCCTCTACTCCAACCCATCCTGAAGGAAAGAAAGCACAACCTGATCTGGCAGGTCCGGGGGTCTTCTTGGTTAGAAGCACACCATTCAGTTAAAAGACTTCACTTCTGGGCGTAGGCATGCCTCGCTGAGGGTGCTCTAGCCTGAGTAATGGTGTTAACCACCGTATCCGGTAGGTCACCTAAGTCTTCCGCACTTTCTATAGACCACACAGGGAGGGTGCCAGATGGTGCCCTGTCCCTGAGAAAGAACCCGCAGCTGCATGCCTGCAACACATGGCCCTGCAGCCCATACTGGAAGCATCCATCAAAACGACTACATATCTAGACAGTTTTTGACCCGAAACACCAACATGTCGAGGTGCCAGAGCACACTGTCCCTGTGCATAAACAGTTGATCCCGTGAGTGTGCTAAAATTAGCCAATCATCGAGATAGTTAAGTATGTGGATGCCTGCGAGCCTCAAGAAAACCTGAGGAGACAGAGAGAGCCCGAAAGGGAGGACTTTGTACTGCCATGCTTGACCCTCAAACAAAAACAGCAGAAACTGCTGATAGCGTGGAAGAGTGAAGACATGAAAATACATGTCCTTCAGGTCTACTGCTGCAAACTAATCCTGCGGATGAACGCACCAGGGGCTGAGAGTGTGAGACAAGGAAGCACGCCCTTTAATACACTCAGAGCCTGTGTCAAGGTGCACTGATTCTGCCAGCTGTGAGGCCAGCAGCCTGGTGTTGAAAAACACTTTATGATAGTGTCCTCGGCCCTCCACCGAGGAAAGAGAAAGTACCTTCTTCTCCAGATGGCCTGTCTCAGGGTCATGCTGAGATGGATAGTTCGGTGGGAGGAGCAGTTTTACGAGCCCGTTGATAGACGACCTTACCCATTGTACTCGACTACTCTTTCACCGCAGTGAATTCCTGGGTAAATTCATCAAAGGTGTCACAAAACAGGCCAGCCTGGTATATGGGTGCTTTAAGAAAGTGAACTTTGTCAAGGTATATCTGCCAGGTTTAGCCAGAGCCCGCAGCAGTGTAGGCTCTGGCCCCAAGGGATGCAGATAACCTACATGCTTTGGACGGGAGACGAGGCTGACCGCACCAGGAAGAGGCGCCATGCGGACAAAAACTTACTGCAATGGCACGCTCGACCTGGGGAATCGACTCGTACCTGGCTGCTCCACCATTAAGGCTGGTAAGAGTGGAAGCGCATGTAGATCGGGCAGAGAAAGGTGCCCTCAAGCTCTGTGTGAGATCACTGTGCACCTCCAGAAAGAAGGGGACGGGAGGCTTAGAAGACTTGACCTTCTTTTTAGCCTCCGCGTAACACCCATCTAGTCAGTCCGGCCATGGGGCTGGGGGATAAACCATCTCTACATCCGGCGCCTCACTCTCCACCCTAGAGGGAGGGAGCGGGTCCAGATCCTCGTCATTTAATGACAGCCCACCCTCCGATGCAGTGAAGGACATCTGGTCTTCTGTGTCATTGAGTGAGAGGGTGACTATCCAAGAGGATGGAGCGCTTCTTTCACTCAAAGCTTGGATGGAGTGTGCTGAGAATCCGCAAGCCCGAAGGTGGCGAATTGACTCCCATTGTAACCCTCTGCCCGAGTGCCAACCGACTTGCGGGGGACACCAGGGGTGGTTTGCCCTTTTGCAAGACTGAGCCGCGATCTTAGCTGAGCAACAGACATGACATCGCAGTGATGGCATGCACTGCCCGCGAGCACCGCAGTAACCATCATGCGGGGACAGGGAGCCATCGCATCCAGAAATGCACGGTCGGAACGCCATCTTTAAAAAGATGCGCTGCTCGACCATGTTGCTGTTTTAGGGAAACTTGCACTAATATACAAACCACTCTTAGAGAACCGGAACAGAGAAACGAGGGACAGGAGAATGGACCCAGCTCGACCGCCGCTGCTTGCATTGTAGCTCGCTCTGGAACCGGGAGAAACAGCCTGTCCTGTAGCCGGAAGCTTTCTCTCTCTTTCTCTTGAACAAAGTCAAAGGGACAGCAAAGACTCTTTCAGTTGCGTGAAGTTTCTGAAAGCGAAAAGGTGCTTAGTGAAGCGTGGCTGCCAGCTTGCCGATTGCTGCCAGCTACGTGCGCTGACGCCACCAATTCATTAATATTTCATTGGCCCGTTTTATTGCTCTTCAGAATGATTGGCTTTCTGATGAAATCCCTATAGTGGAAGTTTTCCACATAGCATTGGCATTCCCCACCCGCTGAGGAACCAGGATTATGCTTAAAAAAGCTTGGTTATTTATTATATGGTCCAGACCAAATAATAAAATTGGCAATTTTGGCCTTTGTTATCTGATGGTTCATACTTTCATTATAAAGGCAGATACATAGCAACAGAAAATATCTTTGTTATAAGATTTACAGTGTTGTTAGCTGTGTTTACACTGCGAGGCATAGTGCTAATCAAACTTTTACTGTGATTTACTTTTAGTTTTCAAAATCGCAATAATGACAGATTTCATGATAATGAAAAGTATTAATAATAATACTTACTATCAGAAAAGTTACCGTGGTTTACCCTGAAACTGATAATCGTGACAACCTTAGTGCTAAACTGACCTACATGCGCAAAAGAACAGCTACACGCTGTGTAAACTTTCTGATTATTTACACAATGTTTATACTTTATGATGTGAATAAAGGAACATTTTCATCCTGAAACAACGTTTGAAATCAAAAATGCTCTAGTGTAAATACAGCCTAAAAAAGTTTCCTTTCTATTGTTATCAATAAAATAATTTTTTTACTCAGAAGCATTGACCACTGGCCAGAACTCAGGGACATTAGGACCAGGAAGAATATCTGCATTAATCCACACCGGCCTGTTGATCCCCGTTTGGTTCTTCACTTTCAGCAGATCCAATGAAGGTCCCACAGCACTGATACTCTTAAAATCCAGCTTTACCCCTAATAAAGGACGACCACACAACAATGTTCACAATGTCATCTGAATATAAAAGCAGACACATATGGTCAAGGTTGCTAACCTTTCTTTGTCTTGAACACAGCATCCAGCCATTCCTCCAGAGTGTTGTCACTGTAAATGTCCGGCGGATGGGCCATGATGGGAATATTGGTTTCATTGACCGTGTTATGACCTTGTACATTTACATCAGCCTCTAGGATCATGACATCACCTGTAATGTATACAGTTACACTGCACAAAATGATTTTTCTACTTGAAGTTTTTGTCTTGTTTCCAGTCCAAATATCTAATAGTTCTTAAATCAAGAAGCATTTTCTAGACAATTAAATTATTTAGATAAAGCAAGTATTTCCTTAAAGGTGCTATATGTAAGTTTTTGATTCTTCTAAAGCTCAAAAATACCATAATATATTGGCAGATATTTGAGAAACATGCTAAGTGAACATTCTTGTTTATTTGAAAAACAATGCTGAAGTCAGATATTCTGCTTCGAAAATGTGTGTTACGATCCGGAACGTCTGTCTTTGTTTTGGTCATTTAACCCGCCCAATGCCAGTTTAGCCAATTATATTTCACCCTGGGTTGCCTTGGTGGAAAGCTGCGAATAATACACTCACTGCACTCCAACGAAATGGTAAGGTTTAAAATCTAATTAATACATATTAAACCTCTTTAACATTATTAAATGTACATGCTGAATCACTGATATGTGTTGGCTTGCACTGAGCCACAGTTCTAAAGTTTAATTTCAAACAGTTTATTTTATTTTCATGATCTGAGGTGAACTATCTGCTGCTGTTTTCAGTATATGCAATAAGTGTCATGTAAAATGGCATTCAAACTTACATTTTTAGCATTTAACACTGAATAAAGCACATGTGGTGTACCTGAGGTGATCATGGTCAGTTTGTCCTGTTATTCAGCTGCAGGGAATAGAAGCTGTTTCTAATATATCGATTTGAGGTGTTGGTTAGAACAAAAACTCATTTTAATATAGAAAATATTCATTCTATTGGTTGCTGTTGCTTTTATTTAAAACACGACATAAATCGGCCTTTAGGCTCGATAGTCAGACTCGAACCTGTCGTCAATCGGGCAACCTCCACTTGTGTTTGTTTTGATCCAGAAATGCAATACCTAGTTCAACCACTGGGTGTCAAACATACATACTGTACCTTTAGAACAAGTAAAATAATATGCCAAGGAAGTGAGCAAAATAAATTTGTTTTTAGTTTGTTTTACTTATCCCACTGGCAAATTATTTAGCTTGTTTATTTAGCTTGTTTTTTTTTTTTTGCCTGAAACAAGACAAAAATTGTATTTGTCAAAAAAAAGCATCTTTATTTAAGAATTTTTAGATATTTGTAGTCTGGGGGTCACCAAAAAATGCCTAGAAGTTTCTGTAAATTATATATAACAGTTTTCCATCATATTTGTTTTTGTATTCTAATGAATACAATTGTAATGTTATTATTTTAGCAATCAAATCAGACAAAGATAATCTAAACTAAACTAATCATTTCAAATGTAGAAATCACATTAAGATAAAAAAACGTAGAAAACAAGACTGAATGATGTAAGAAAAACAAAGTAACCTAAATAAAGGACTGTTTGGCCCATAGACTGTAAAAGATATGGACGTAGTATCCGTGACGGCATAGTATTCTGAGGAACGCAAAAGGAGCTACAAGTAGGCGTGGCCATCGTCGCCATTTTGTTCATGCGTCATCGCACTGACCGGAAAATTATAAATGAGAAATGATCTTAAATAAAACAAATACATTTATAAAGATGGTATATAATTATATAATTCCACTCACCTGTAAAACGGAGGCCACTTGGTTTTGTAAGCATAATTACAGTAAGTGCATACAGCATGCCATATTATCTGATAATTGTAGGAAATAATTCCAAAAGGTAATTAACTGTGTAATGGCACATAAAACGAAAACAAATCCGATGTATATGCTGAGTTCATTGGCTAAACAGCCGGAATCAGCTGAGGTGAAGTGACAGCGAGCAGCGAGACCTAGCTGTCACTCAAGTGGCCACGCCCTTAATTATGCAGATTTAATATAACTTGATATGAATAAAAAGGATAAGAACAAATTCACCCAAAGGTAATATTAGCAATATGAACCAAAGTCATTCTTTGTACCAGGCTGTAAACACATTTTTTTCTGCTGTAAAGTTAAATAGAACTTTACTACATATGGAGCCAGGACTAGTGGAATTTCGATGAATTGCAGTTTCAGTTACTTCCGTATTTGCTTCATGAGGGAGAGCGGGAGGTTGCCGCTTGGTTGGGCCCCATGGGTGAAATTACTTTGGGCTCCCAAAAACTTGACAAATAGTCAAAGAAACCCATTTTTTTTGCAGTGTACATATTATATAAACACCATATCATCTTGTAGGTTATTTTATCAGCACTCATAAATTGTGCATATTTCATATCTATCGTCTTCATTTCACAGGAACAGTTTTTTTCTTTATTATGCAACAGCTAATGGAAGTGACTGAAGCGCAACCTTGAACAAAGGTGTTAAGATAAAACAAGAGATCAAGACAAAGGTGTTAAGATATAGCAAGATATCGCTCTTACTGTTTAAGGCCTTGCTCATCTCAGATTTACTGTTGGCTGCGTGATACCACGTCGCATAAAGGCCATCTTTCTCCTGAATCTCTCCAGTTTGAAGAAGAAAGTCGAGCATGTCTCCGTCAGAAGGAAATGGCTCCATGTCCACGTCCACTGAAGCATCTGAGATCAACCCCAAGCAGAATGCAATGTTAATTGTTTATGATAATGTCATAATTATTGTAATGCGTTTAAAGATGTGTGAGCTGTCATTACAGAGTACATCACACACTTTGCAAAAAACAAAGAAAAACATCTGCAAGCATTGACTGCTTGATGAAACCTTATGGAATTAAAGTTATGAAAGCAAAACATAGCCATGTGTAGGTTGTATTTTGTTTTAAACAATATGATTTGTTAAGTAATATTACTCAAGAAACAGTTGGGTTTATATACTCTTTACTGATCAGTTAAATACAGATTTTTATACTACAGTTCAACAAACCGTATAAGGTGATATTGAGTTTTAAGGCATACTACTTTGTGTTTTGCAAGAGAAGAACATGTCTGCATTTCTGATTGTTTAATTCCTGAATGATTCTGATTTTGAAAAAATCATTTGAGTCAATGACTCAACAATCTATTTATAAAGGCTTTTAAACACCAAATTATTCTTCCACTTTTCTTCCAGAAATTTTCACTCTTTCAGTTATTTCCCAAGTGATGTTTACAGAGCAAGGACATTTTTTGCACAGTATTTCCTTATATATATATATATATATATATATATTTGGGAGAAAGTCTTATTTCTTTTAGTTTGGCTGGGGTTGGAATAAATTCAAGTACAATAAAATAAGCTTATCCTGCTCACCAACGCTGCATTTATTTATTAATTTCATTTGGAACTACATAAAATACAAAATGAATCAAAATTTAATAAATAAGTATTTAACAATTTCACAATTTTTTTACATTTATTAAATGCAGCCTTGACGAACAGAATAATTTTCTTTAAAAAAAAAACTGACCGGTAATGTAAATATTTTTAAAACGGCAAAAATTCTACATTATTATCCCCCTTATAGTTTTTTAAATTGGCTGCCTACAAAATAAACCACTGTTGTGCAATGACTTGCCTATTTTTTTTACCAAACTTTAGCCTGCTTAACTGAGCTGAAGTTGCTTTTATATTCACATTGGTTCATTTTTGAACAATGGCAGCCTCCCTATACTATTTACCATGCTACTCTGAATATTCGCCCTGAAATAGCATTTAAGTGTGGCTTAGTAACAAGTGTAAATCCCACACGCCGCCGGCCAACCAATAACTTTATTTCTAACTGGCCAATGACATGAACTAGTGGGTTGTCTGCTGTCATGTCGGGGTGCAAGCTTTCGCAATTTCAGGAGGCGTGGCTTTGAAACACAGTCCCTCCTCTGCTGTCCAAAGATAATACGCTAACTGGTTAGCATTTTGGCAGATCACCCAGTGCACCTTTAAATACCTTCATAGAACCCGATCTTTCCTTAATATTTGAATAATAATTGACATAAAAAAGATCAATCATTTTGACCCATACGGTGGCCGAGAGAGCTTAACGTGCTGCAATTTAAGAAAACACATGCAATTACAAAAAACGACAGCAAATTAAGAAAAGATCTTCATCAGTTTGACAGCACACATGCTGCAAATTCTCACAACGCAAACACATTTTTAAAAAACACGCTGCATTTTCTCACAACACTTTCAAATAGCACAGAACACAATGGAAATGTTTTAAGTGACCCAAAAACATGATGGATGCCACTGTGATGTGACTATTACTCAGTGAAGTTGTAGGTGATCTTTGAAAGGTGAGTTTTTTGTTTGTTCATTTTAACATCCTGATTCTCTTGTTTTTTGTATTTTATCAACCTAAATAACCATAACCTAAATAGCTGGGTCTATCACGTTTTAGGGTCCCCTTGAAACATTTCCATTGTGTTCTTTGCTCTTTGAAAGTGTTGTAAGAAAATGCAGCACATTTTAATAATTTGTTCACGTAAAAAATGTGTTTACATTGTGAGGATTTGCAGTACGTGTGCTGTCAAATGGATGAAGATCCTTTCTTAATTTGCTGTCGTTTTTTGTAATTGCATTTTTTTTTTACTAAATTGCAGCATATTAAAGGGCCACGAAACCCCCCTGTCTCAGCAGGGTGTTTTCACACCTCTAGTTTGTAAAAACTCAGTAAAGTGGGTGTGTCCAGCTCTGTTTAGGTGGGAGTGTTGAGGGAGGGAAAGAGGGAAGATTTTGCATAAAAATGGGAGGTTCCGTTTGGGCATGCGCTGATTTTCACAGAGGCAAAACAAACACACAGACGCATGGGAGAAAGACAGTGACTGTGTTTACATGGACATCAGTAATCGAATTTTTTTACTTTAGCTGCAGTTTGGCACTTTCACTTTCATTCAGGAATATTTCATGCATGCCCCCCGTGACAAACGAGATATTGAATGCAAGGAACTGTGGGAGAGTGAAGTTTTATACCGCATGGAATGTTTGATACCGCACGGTGAAAGGGAGAAAAAAATCCTCTGCATTTCTCGGTAACTTAGATGCACTCTGTAGGTAGCGTCAGAAAGCCGTCTGTGTATAGACTATCCTGTCACAAAATGCTGCGAAAATTCTACACGACGGTAATAGTTTAATTCTGGTGTTTAGATGTTTACACTCGGAGAGCAGCATTTACAGCGGATCTTTCAGTCTATAATATTGCACTATAATATTGCAGGGAAATTAACATACTGTAAACTTGGTAACTAAATCATTTTTACTTTGGTATATCTTTAAAAACTGAAAGAGCACTGCTGACGATATGAACTAACTTTCCCATCTGAATAAACAAACAAAGGGCACTGCTTTCACACACACTTACCAAATCTGTAGCGACAGGACAATCAACACAAACTGGAACCGTGTCTTTTTTAAAAGGAGACGAGCGGCAAATACGGATTTCATCATTTCCAGATGCGAAAAGCTCTCGGGTAAAAAATTTTTCTTACAAACGCATTTCTGTCACATGCACTGTAGTCCACAAGTGAGTCCAGCTGTGCTCTCATAGCTGGAAAATGAAAACAAAACCTTCGTTGCAGCACATTAATAAACGCAACACTGATGACCTATGTCTCCAAATTCTTGTTCTTCCACTTGTTTTGGCAACACAACGTGGCGTCTCTCTGTCGTCTGAACACTGTAACAGGTAAAAACATTCTTCGAAGCTATCATGCATATTAATGAAGTTGCACCGCATACACAATAGAGCACGCTGTTTGGTTTGAACCAAGTCTTTCTCATGAATTACTGCTGCACACTCAGAGACGTCACGATGTACTCGCAGGTACAGACTTCTAGTCTCTACGCTGGAATACACACAAGTATCTAATCGCCGTGACGCAGCTTCAAATATTAATTTCAAACCGGAAGAACGAATTTGCTCAAAATAACGCAAAAACAACCAATTTTCACTTTTTTTGTGAAATATATGTGTCCTAATAGTGTTTATAGCAGCGTGGGACACATATATGACTGTCAACAGCTTGAATGTGTTTTGGTGTTTCGTGACCCTTTGGCTATTGCCAAAATATTCCCTTGCAGCATCACATACCCCCACAACTGAACTGCATTTCAAGTAATATTCACTGTCAAACTATGCAATAGTTCAATGTCATACAAAGAAAGAGTGTACATACCTGATTTTGCGATCACAAACACTGAAGTTAAAGTAATGATGAGAAGCAGTGCAATCAGACCAAGTCCAACACACAACATGATGAACTCCTCTCTCGTAAAGATCCCCAGAACAGTTTTTGTTTCTTTTCCTTCTTCCTCTTCTTCCTCCTTAATGCTGCAGCTCTTTTCTTCTTTAACTTCCACCATTTGTGCAATCTCTAAATGTTCACTCAACAAGCATAAGCTACACAATGACAGTCTGAGTTTTGTTTTCTGAGGTCCAACCTGCCCTTTATCTGTGGACCATAAAATGCAGCGACAGGCCGCACTTTGTATTCTTGACATTTCGTTTGGAACAAATAGACTCTGGTTACTGTATTGGCTAAACTAAGGAATCATTAGCTCCATGCATACATTAAACAACAAACATCTCACTTATTTGTTGCATCATATTTTTTCCATATCTGTGGCCTTATAGACAGCAAATCTAGTCTGCGTGACACATATATATGAATGTATAGTGTATATCCTATGTATAGTGTATGTCCCAACACAAATTGATTAAGTTGACAATCATTTTTTACAAATTTAAGTGGATTGAATATAAAACAATTAAGTTGTCCCCCCAAAAAAAACATAAGTGTTGTTTCAACTCATTTTAAATAAGGTGATTGTGTGTCTATATAATAATAATAATAATAATAATAATAATAATAATAATAATAATAATA
>CAIGQZ010001464.1:2467330-2501921 GCA_903798205.1 Danio tinwini | reverse complement strand
ATAAACAACTAAAAATTTTAAATGAAATAAATAAATAAATAAAATAAAATAATTAATAAAAAAACAATAATTAAGCAAGTTTACAATAAAAGTGTTTAAAAAAGGAAATACTAGAAAGAAAAACCTGTTCTTTGCTATAGACTTGAAATTATTGAACCTACTGAACACACAGAAGCATGAGAAATAATGCTAGTTTTTGGATGAATATTTAAGATGACACTTAGAGCTTTTGCATCTAAACGCTTACATGTCCTCCCTGTTAGACCAGAAGGTGATGGCAATAGTCAATGTATTGTTCATTCAAAAGAATAAATGATTAATTGACTGACTCTGTCATTCAAATTATTATAAATCATTTTTTGCTCAAACAGCAAGCTCCAAAATTGCACTGCACCAATTTGACTATGAACAAACATACAGCAGGATATTCGAAATACACTTCCTGTCGATTGAACTAGGCAAACAGGTAATAATTACTGCATGGATTATTACTGTATGTTTCAGCCAGTTACCACTAACTGATGAAGAGAGAAGCTTCTCAAAGTGGAACATGAGACATAATTTTTACACATGGATTGGCCACCGAAATTCCAGACCTTAACCCTATTGAGAGTCATTAGTATGCGCTGGAGAAAACTTTGCACATCAGTTTGACTCTCCCATCATCAATACAAAATCATGTCGAAACAATAATCCAACTTTGCATTGAGCGAATTCATACCATAATTAAAGTATTCCAAAGAAGTATTAAATTGTAAGACTTTTTTTGTCTTCTTTTATATTCCACAGAGGAAATAAGGTCAGGTTTTAAATAACATGAGGATGGTTGAACTATGACAAAGCTTTTTAAATGATCTAAATGTCAAATCTCTTGGATAATAATTTACTTACCAATGATGCTCATGAGTTTCTGACAGATGATGACATCCTCAGAGCACACCAAACATGAAGAGGGACAAAGTAATGTCAGCTTAACTTGACTGATTGTCACCATCAGCAGAAAGCAGACACCTGAAAGGGATCATTTGTATTCTGTGTCAATCGGGCATATTATCCTGATCTTATTTTAATTGAGAATATCTGAAATAAGTTAAGGAGCCCGTAAGGGTACATAGTAATAAAAAAAAAAAAAAATAGTGCGACGGATTTCAGAGCTTCTTGTTGCGGTAATGGTACATTATCTACCACAACATGCATACACTCTGATCATGAAGGGATGGTACTAAAGGGCAAAAAGTGTGCAACATTACATAACATTGACACAACACAGGATGGATTTTGACTCTTATGCTGTTCAGGCTAAACTATCATCCATATGAATGTCGCATCAGTGAACATGATTGTAACACGTTAAGTGATTTTTACACCTCAGCAGATTAGCCAATCACATGGCATGGCAATTCAATGCATTTAGTAATGTAGCTGTGGTCAAGATCATTTTAGTCTGAGCATTGTAACGGGGAAGTAACGTGATTCAAGTTCTTTTGAATGTGGTGTGTTTGGCTGGTCTGAGTATTTCAGAAACTGCTGATTTACTAGGATTTTCATGCGCAACAACCAACACTTAGGTTTAAAGAGAATGTTCAGAAAAAGACTAAATATCCTATTGGTGTCAGCTGAAAACAGAAAACTGTTCACATTAGCTCAAAAACCTGTACACCAGAAGAATTAAAACATGTCCAGTAAGTCTTGATTTCTCATATTAAAGAAAGATTTAAAAAAAAAAAAAAAAAACAGTAACCATTGAATTTAATAGTTTATTTTTCCTACTATGGATGTAGGGTGAGTATATTTTTATGCTTAAGTACCCTTTTATTTTTGAACTACCCTTTTTAATACAGTAACCAAGTAGAATTACGTAGTACTTTACACATCTACTAATCAGACATTTGTGTTGAAGAGCAGTATCTATTAATGTGTCTAGTGAACATAATTTTTTTCGTCCAGTTCATACATTTACAATGGAATGCAAAAGACAAAAACACTGAAATCCAAACTTTTTCTTTAGCTCATGTCAGTAAAAATCAGCTCTGTAACAGTATTCACATACTTATCATGATTTTCCATAGAAGTCAGATAGTGAAGAACTTCCAAAATGCTGTGTGCGCTCCATAGCCTTTGATCAGTTTTGCTCAGGCCAGTGTTTATGCTCAAATCACCCAAAACAAAGCGAAACGCAAAATCCTGTTAACAAAAAGGCCCAAAAGAGTTCAGTCAAGATCTACATTCAGTCAACATTCCAGTTCAGAAGTACTCAGTAGCTGTGGAGTGTTTTAGTAACTGCACCTGATGCTGTTCTCCACTGACCTCTGTTGCCTGGAAACTCTGACTGCCAGACAAACGAGGAAGGTTATAAAACATGCATGATCTTCCACCTATTTTCTTCTGTGGAGGTGATTCGGCTTTCTATAAAGTGTGACAACAACTGCAGCATACAAGACTGCAACTGTGATAAAGGATTGGGATAATAATACACTCTCAGAAATAAAGGTACAAGAGTTGTCACTGGGGTGGTATCTTTTCAAAAGGAACACATTTGTACTTAAAGGGTCCATATTGGTACCTCAAAAGTATATATTAGTACCTAAAACATTTAAGGAGGTACAATTTTGTTCTTTTTAGGTACTAATATGTATTGCTGAGGTATTAATATGGACTTTTTAGGTTAAAATGTGTACCTTTTGAAAAGGTACCACACCACCCCAGTGACAGCTCTCATACCTTTATTTCTGAGAGTGTAGTTTCACATCTCAAGGCGCTACGGTTTAACTCTTCCTTGAGAAAGCATCTTGCTTCACTCACATCATTATACTTTATACAGCACAATATTGAACAGAAAATGTTATGCAAAATATACAACAATAATTTTAGTTATTAAAATAAAAAATGCATCCATTTATTTTGAATAAATAAAAAAAGGAATATTAAAAGGACAGTTCACCCAAAGTGACATTTAGAGGCGTTCAGCAATTCAACAAGAAGCAATGCTCACAAGAGTTGCTAATGTGGTTTGTCAAGCACACTCATAGTATTTTTTATATTTTATATGAAGTGATTGTAAGAGTGTGGTGCACGTGTAAAACTGGTGGAAGTGTTGATTAAATTGTCAGAGAGATGAAGTAATGTGTTCTTTACAGGTGGTTTGTCAAGGCCACTCTGAGGCACACTAAGAATAGCATAATTCCATGCATTTAGTTCCAAACCCTGTGCAAAATGTTATGCTTTTTATCCTTTTTTTCTGTTGAGCCCAAAAATTATTTGGGGTGATATGTTGGAAATGTAACCACAGACATGTATTGCTTGAAAAACAAATATTTTGAAAGTCATCGTTTACCATTTTCCAAAAATCTGATGAATAAATGACAGAATTTTCATTTTTTTACCCCTTACTTACCCCTTTAAATGAATGAATAAATATTCATTCATTCTTTCTTTTTTGGCTTAGCCTTTATTAATCAGAGGTCCCCACAGTGGAATGAACGGATAATGTATGCAGCAAATGTTTTACACAGCAGATGCCTTTCTAGCCACAACCCAACACTGGGAAACACCCATACACACTCTTTCACACACATACACTACGGCCAATTTAGCTTATTGATTTCACCTGTACCGCATGACTTTTGGACTGTGGGGGAAACCAGAGCACCCGGAGAAAACCCATGCAAACACAGGGAGAACATGCAAACGTCACACAGAAATGTCAACTGACCCAGCCGGGGCTCAAACCAGCAACCTTCGATCGTGCTACCCACTGCCCATTTTTTTAATATACATTACAGTGCAATAAGTTTTTTATGTTCATGAAGTCTAAATATATAAATGTAAATGTGAAAAAATATATACAACAAGGTTGTAAAAACACTACAGTAAAATCGACTGAAATTTGAAATAAAACTATCCCTAATATTTTTTGTGGATTCTCTTTTTAAATCTGTTGAAATCCATTGGATAATAAAACTGAGACTTTTTGTGATGCATCCGTACTGAATTATCTTACAAAAGTATTTACTGGTGTCAAATATCCCTTTAAATGGATATAACTTTCAAATATAAAGAAGTTACACAAGTCATATAAACATATCTCTGTTCAAATCAAGTTCTTGAGCAGTTTTATTGCTTAATTACAACTAAACAAATGATTTTGTAAATCACATAAACAGTTCACAAACATTATTTTGCTTACCACTTTTGGGAGAGCCAAGTCTCTAAAACCCATTTTCATACAATGAGGTTTCAGAACATTCTTCAGTCTCTCTATTTTCTGTGTCCTACAGTCATGCTGCATCTCTCAGAGTTACGCGTGTGCGGTAAATGGAGCATGCGTGTATCCAGCGTGTTACCTGATCTCAGAAATATGGCACAGTATCCAGTACTGATCCCTGACTGCCAAGAAAACACACAAGTTCATCTTACACTCCTCCATCTGTCAGGCTGGCCCTAAACTCACAGTCAATCAGCAGTCAAAAGATTATTCCACTGGTTTTTATCTACTAATCATTCAAATCACTGTGAAAAAATTGTGAATTAACACAAAAAATGCATCTGAGTTTACTTGATATTTACTATATTAGTAAAAATATATTTCTTAATTATCCATTAGTTTCATACCAATTTTTACACGACATTTGATGAACTAATTTTTTAATTTGTGACGGTCTCTATGATTTTATTTATGTGGTTCTTACTTCAAAAAAAAAAAGAAGAAGATGTAGCTGACTGTAACTAGGGCTGCACGATACTGGAAAAACATGAAATATTCTTATGACATAGCTAACTAAAAATCATTTATTTATTTTAATGATTATACTAAAATAAACAGGCAATAGATTCTTCTGCGCTAATTAAATCTATAAAGAAAACATTTAGATATTAAAACCCAACAAATGACTGAAAACCCCGAAAATTCTGACTCCTATTGGAGGTTATCGTCTCTTGTCTCCCAGCATTAGGTCCCATCTGATTGGTCAGATTTGAATAAATAATCTGCTCATGCAGCACACAAATGCTTGGCACCTAAAATTAATGTCTTTCACTTCTCTGTGATATTGTTATTGTATATACTATTATCGCAATCACAATTCTTCGATATATTGTGCAGGCCTAATTGTAACACTCAAGTACAAATATGGCAGTTAATGCAAAGATAAGTCATTTGTGTTATACACTGAAACGGAGCATCATATGGTCAGAATCATCTTTCCACTGGCTCCAGGGCTGTTGATGATGTCTTCATGAGCCTGTGCCACTTTATCAAGTGTGTATTTTGGACCGATGACAGGTTTCAACCAGCCTGCCTCCATTCCTGCATAAAGAGCTGCTGCACACTCTGAGGTTTCGCTCTGTGAAAAACAGCATTTATATTCTCCCATCAGGCCTTTGCAAAGTAAAATTAGTTACTGAGTTGTCAGAAGATTTAAACTATTATTAAATAAATGAAGGATAAAATAAAGATGCTTTTTATTGTTTGTGAAGTCTCTTAAACTTATCAAAACTGTAGTTTTGTGAGATATTATTTCAATCTAACATAGTTCTTTTTTATTATAACATATTTTGACATTTAAACCATTCATTTATTCATTCATTTTCTTGTCGGCTTAGTCCCTTTATTAATCCAGGGTCGCCACAGCGGAATGAACCGCCAACTTATCCAGCACAATTTTACGCAGCCGATGCCCTTCCAGCCGCAACTCATCTCTGGGAAAGCATTTAAACCATGTATAATATTAATTCATAATATGCTGATTTGTTCATAAAGATACATTTCTTATTGTTCAGGTTCAGATATGTACAGTACACATGAATGTACAGGGGTCCGTTCTTTGTACGTGGATTACTCAGTTAGCTGGATTTGGTTATTGACGATTTGACGGTTTCCAGGATTGTTACATTCTTCAAAACTCATCATAGAGATGTTGTCATACTGTAGCAACAGTTCTGGTAGCTCAGACCTGCTCGGGAGCAGGCTTATTTCATATAAATAGGATTAGATCGGGTAAGTTCAAGCAAAGGTAATACTGAAAGTATGTACCGAATTCTGATATTTTCTTACAGTAGTAGTTATATACACTTGGGAAAATAGTAATTATATTTTTAATTATTTATAAAGTTAAAAAAATGTATATTAATAAAACTTATGCAATCTGCACTTCGAAATAAAAGTACAAAGACTGTCACCTGGTAATTTAAAGAAAAAATGTATTGATATAAACTTTTTAGATAAAAACAGGTACAATCGCTTTAGTACAATTTGAGTATAATAATAGACATGCACAATATTCAACTTTTTTTTTTTAAGGAAAAATACATTTATGCAGTCATGAACGTGTTTGACAGTTAACATGACGGTGATTTGATTTGATTTCAAAAGTTGCAGACACCTTTACCAACATCAAAATGCTTTTGTGATGCAAATCTAATTTAAACATCCAGTTATTCTTCACAGCAATTAAGAAACTGGCTACTAAATACTACTATGACTACCATAATAAAGAAAATCCGCTCCAACTGTAAAACTAAATAAATTGCTAAACACTTTTGACACATGAAAGTGTAAAGCCTGTAGCCCACAACAAAGTTGAAGTTATTGCGTATCATATATAACAAACTGTTTACTATGAATTTTATAAAATTCATGGATGACTAAATATTATTCAGATGATGTCATTACGCTGCTGTGTCATCAGCCAATTGTTGCATTGCTAATCATGATCTCTAGGATAGATAGATCTGTCCTACACATGCAGTGATCTCAGATCAGTTCATCCAGACATTTTAATCTGATTCGTGAACTTGTTTGAAGAACCAAATTAGCCAGAGATCAGCTATCAAGATTAAAAGATTCAGGATCTGCCAAATCAATCAGATCATTTAAGCGGGGTACGAAAAACAGACCCCAGGTTAATCTAGTTATTCAACAAGGATGCATCACTGATTATGATTTTACAAAACAGTGCTAAAAATCTGTTTCTGGTAAAAAATACCAAATATAAATTTGGCACTGTAGTACAAAACCAGTTAAGAGTGTCATATTGATTTATACATCATTTAAATAAATAAGTTTTCCATAGATGTATGGTTTGTTAGGAGAGGACAATATCTGACTGAGATTCTGAAAAAATATAAAAGTTTTCTTAATTACTAAATATCTTGTAGACCATGATATTTACTAAATATTGTATTTTTTTGTCATAAAAAATCTATAATTTAGATTAATATTGCTAAATATACATGTGCAACCTAAGACAAAGTTTTTTGGTCCAGGGTCACTAATAGTTTGCAACATTAATAATAAGAACCATAACTAATAAACAAGCACAAACATTTTATAGTTTATAATAAATGTAATACTTATTGTAATAAATTAAATAAGCTTACTATGCGGCTGGCTGGAATACTCAATTCTGAATGGTCAGTTGTGACATTCCAATTTTATCTCGAGATAACAACCCCTAAATAATGCAGGTTCAACCAGGAACTTCAAATCACCTCGACCATCAAAAAAAACAAAAAACTTTTAAATCCACATCCTTAAATCCACATTCATATGTATCTGCTTATCTGTCAAGATGCTGTTTTTGATTGCTTTTGACTGCCTGTCGCTGTATTGTGAATAAATGATACATAGGTTAGTATAGGTTATACAGTATTCAGCCAATTTCGTTTCTGTCAGCTTTGCGTTTTTGACTGGTTGGCACTATCTTGTGAGTGAATAATGCACAGGTTAGTGTATACTCCATCAGCTGTTTTAATTTCTGTCAGCTTTGCATTTAATTAAAGAAATAATGACATATTATTACTCAGAACGGTGTCTTGTGTCTGCTGTGGCAAGCATTTTTACAGAATAAAGCCTTTCAGTCTTATACAACAGCCCTCTGCTTCACGTAAGGCTGCCAATAAGCCTGACAGGCATTATCCTTCGATAACAACTTCTTGGATATACTTTATCCCTAACATATTATAATCATATATGAAGCATCAAGTGACACCAAAGACTGCAGTAATGATGCTGCTTTGCATCACATGAATAATACATTTTAAATATTTCCACACAGAAAACATTTATTTTAAATGATAGATATTCACACTATTACTGTTCGACTACATTTTTGTTTAAATAAATTATCCTTGTGAGCCTAAGAGAGTTAAAAGAAAATCTTAATTATTCAAAACAATAATAGGAAAATTCATTGTTTCAAGCACACCAGGGAGATTAATGTAAAAATGTTAAAAATGAAACGTCACTGTACCTTAGTTGCAAAGTACAAAGCCACACCAATGACACTGGACTCTTTCATCATGGTGTCTCTGGGATTGATCTCAATAGGGCCTCTAGAGCCAACAATCTGCAAAGAACAAGATAATGAAAACATAATCACTCTACAGCATGTAGACAAACAACAATGAAACCAACACAATGTACTTACTATAACTCTGCCACCGACATCAAGTAACTGTAGATCATTACTCAGGTTGACGTTGGACAACATCTCTACGATTACATTCACGCCTAGTCCATTGGTCGTATCCTAAAAACGTCAAATCAGAGATTATGGATGGCTTTTTATTATCACAAACTATTGGCAAGCATATTTGTTAATGTGAAAGTTATACTAAAAAGATGACATTACAGATAATCTGCTAAATCGGATTAGATGCATTCACAAAAACAAAAGTGACAAAAATACTTGATCTACCACAATTTCCAAACCAATGCCAAATGGTTCTTAAAAATCAGATCATCAAATTAGAACAATTTCTGGAGGATCACATGACACTGAAGACTGCAGTAATTTGACAAGATGATGTGCACTGATGTGACAAGAGCAAAACAAACTTTTAAAAATACATAAAAATAAACACTATTATTTATTTTTAGTAAAATATTACAAAATTGCTGATTTAAAAAAAAGTATTTCATGTAGAAATGGGGTCCGTTTTTCGTACATGATTACTCTGGATTTGGTTAAAGCAGGGGTGGGCAAACTCGGTCCTGAAGGACCAGTGTTCTGCAGAGCTTAGCTCCAACTCTAATCAAACACTGCTTATGGACCATTTCAATGTGGTCATATCATTGGCCCATGAACATTTCCTGCTGGTTATCAAACTATTTCATAACCGTAACAAAAGGCAATTCAATCATAACTTAAATGTTAAACCAGCTATCATAACATTATTTATCAATATGTGGCTTTTTTGGATTCTCAGAAGCTATAGAAATGAAAATGTAAAACAGAATATATGTTGGGACCATTGTTTTTTTTTTACATCCTTCAACATGGTCTATAGATTTCTAGTGATCTTGAAGACACTGATTAGCATGTTCAGGTGGATTTGATTAGTGTTGGAGCTAAACTGTGCAGGAAACTAGCCCTTCAGGACAGAGTTTGACCACCCTTGGGTTAAAGTAATGCTGGTTTTGATATTTCCGTTTTCCAAAAGTCATCCAGGAGTTGCTGTCATAGCAACAGGTCTGTAAGCTTATAAGGTCATATTAACAGGAACAAATTTGCTTTATTTAAACACGATTAGAATTATGTCATTTTAAGTAAAGCTGATACTGAAATTTATTTAACAACTGCTGTTATTTTTTAACAACATTAATGTATTAAATTAGGAAAATAACAATATTGTATAAATAATTATATAATAAAGAATTCTTTAAAATAATTTAAAACTTTTATGTAATCTACACTCCAAAATAAAGGTACAAAACTGTCACAGGGGTGGTACATGTCAAGGTGTTCAAAGAGAACATTTCTGAATATTTTAAGTAATATATACTAATATATATTACTGAGACCAATGCGTGAGACCAATCCAGGATCAAAACATGACCTCTCTGGACAAAAATTTTAAACATGGAGCAATCGCTCGCTTTTTTAATGTCTAATCATCTTGTTTTATCTCACTCCTTTTCGCAGTGCCTTACAACAGAATTTCGCACGCACAAACTCTAGTGTGACCGCAACATTAACACACTTTCACCTGTAGGTTTCAAAAAAGCCTTAAAGACTCAATTAGTATGATCAGGTGTGTTTAATTAGGGTTAGAATTAAAGCCGAAGGTACACTTGAGTTTGAGCTTGCGAAATTCTGTCATATGGCACTGCAAAAAGGGGCGGGATTAAACAAGATGATTAGACATTTAAAAAAAGCGAGTGATTGCTCCATGTTTAAAATTCCTGTCCAGAGAGGTCATGTTTTGATACTGGATTGGTCTCACGCAGTCAAGTGATGCGACTTAGCAGGTCAGAGTTCATTATTCTTGAACTTTGCATTGCAGCGAACTGCGAAACTTGACGCATGACCCTGTGCTTCCGGTCTGACGCATTCACGTGCGTATGAATGGAAGTCTATGGGGTAAAAAGTCTAGTGCGACCGCAGCTTGTCAAACTAGAGTTTGAGCATGCAAAATTCTGTCATATGGCGCTGCGAAAAGGGGCATTTCATTCATTTATTCATCAAGGAATCATTTCATTTACTGTAAATTGTACATCCTTTTGCACACATCGCTGGTAACTGAATACTAATTGGATGATGACATTGCACTGTTGTCTTAAGCTGCGGTCACACTGCATTTTTCTCCCCATAGACTTCCATTCATACGCATGCGAATGTGTAAGACCGGAAACACAAGCTCGTGCGAAAAGTTTTGCAGTTCGCTGCATTGGAAATTTTAAGCTGTGAGACCAATCGAGGATCAAAACATGACCTCTCTGAACAGAAATTTAAAACATGGAGCAATCGCTCACTTTTTTTAATGTCTAATCATCTAGTTTAATCCTGCCCCTTTACGCAGCACCGTACAACAGAATTTTACATGCACAAACTCTAGTGTGACCGCAGCATTACTGCCAGCCTAACCAGTAATCTCAGATAAATTCATCCAGATATTTTGATCTAATTTGCACACTTGTTTGAAAAACCAAATAAGCTAGAGATCAATTATCATCGATTGTTTAAGCAAGGTAGGAAGAACAGACCCCTGATGAGACCCCCTTGAGACATCTTTAATAAACTAAACTAAAATTTTCACTCTTTAAACTTTTGAATGGACAATTTGACAAAAAAATACCAGTGTTACAGTATATACGTTTATGTATAAACATATAAGAACATAAATAGTTGACCATTAATTTACTGTACTAAAAGTATCACAAAAGAGCATTAAGACCTTAATTTTCTCCAAGTAGTTCTTTTCCCTGTGGTTGAAAGCAAGATGAGCTCCATTTTTGAGCACAAGCTTCATCCCTTCAGGAGTGCCTGCTGTACCCAGAACTTTAAGACCAAATGCTTTTGCGATCTGACATGCTGCAATGCCTACCTACAAAATCATGAAAAAATAAATATTCATTCAAGACTTCATGGAAAAAAAACATACAAGGTCAATATATCCAAATTGTTTTTGAAACATTACAAATTTAGCATGATAGTTTACCCAAAAATGAAAATTTGCTGTTAAGTTATACACCCTCAGGGCACCAAAGATGTTTTTTTTTCTCTCTTTCTCTCTCTTTCAGAACATTAAAGAAGATTTAAGCTGATTTTTATAAGTTTTGTTTACACCATGATCCTATTAATAATAAAAAAATAAACATGACTCCTGATGCTATATTGAGTTCTTATGAGTGAAATGATTAATCTGTGCAAGAAATGCAACATTATTTACAACATTCCAATCTTTAAAAAAATGCTAAAAAACATAGCACATACTTTCACATTACTTTTTTTAGAAGGTAACCAAGTAACACATTTAGTTACTTTTCTTAAAGTGACTCAAGATTGGAAAATATTACTTTTAAAAGTAACTAAAAGTAACTGAGTGCTTTTATGACTCTAAGTCTGAAGAGCAAGCTTTCTCAGGGTTTCTGCAGATATCGTAATGTCAAATTTAAGACTTTTTAAGACCTTTTTAAGACCATTAAGTATTAAATTTAAGACCTATATCACAATATCAAAAACACGCATACAAATAAACAGAAAATACAAAATCACAAAATTAGTGGTAAAATAAATGTATTCAAATTGAACAGTACTAAAGACAGGTTGGATGCACCATTGAACTACAGAAAAAAACAAACAAACAAACATCTTAAGTCTGATTTATACTTTCGCATTCGCCATTGAGATATTCTTTTAAATGACAGGGGGCAGTTTAAAAAAAACAGACAGTAAAATCAGACGGATAAACAGAGAAGTAGAAAGTTTCCGGAACTGGTCATATCAATAATATCATTCAAGATAATTGTTTTTATCATTTTTATAATTTATTATAAAGATTTTTATAACCATTCAAGATTTTTGATCTATTTTTTTTTTTATCTAAATGATGCATCACTTGCTTTTGTTCATATCTCTGATAGTTCTACCTATTAAAGTTAAATATTAATGGCAACAGAACTAGGGTTGCTCTACAATAATATTTTTTATTATGGCAAGAATAAAAACAAAAACATACAATATATGATCACGCATGGACAGATCATAAAGAAGATGTGTGTACAGTCATACCAGTTTCAGACAAAATCTCTTCAAAGTGTTTCATATTCAACTCAAATCAAACGTGCAAACTGTTCACTCGAGTCTCAAAACATTACATGAGCTCCGCCAGCTGAAACAATGTCGCGCGCACCCAAAGTGAACGTCCGCAAACACATCAATGACGTCACATTCGCCGCGCATGGAGTTCAATAGCAGAGAGCTGATTGGCTATTGCATGTCGGCCTCATTTGTAGTTGTGATACCGCAAATTACAATTGGACTAGTGAAATGAAGAACTACAACACCACGAAAACCAAGCAACAACAACAAAAAAATATTTAAATGAGCATTAGATATAGCATTACATAGACATCGGAAAATTAAGATCTGTGCAAAAACATTACAGACCTAAAACAGTGAATTTAAGACATTTTAAGGCCTTAAATTTAGATTTTTTAAATTTTAAGACTTTTTAAGACCCCGCAGAAACCCTGTTTCTTTTGTATTATGACATATAACAAAGTGATATGTAAGCTGACGCTCTTTGACTTTTTTTATACAAGTTGTCGCATCCAGGATTAGCATGAGTATAAACAAATAAGCTCAAATTTTCATTTGAGGAGTCTGCAGATAACAGTGTTGCAAAAAATATAATAATGTTGTAAATAATCCTTAGTTTCTTGCACAGGTAAATAGTTTTTGCCAAAGTGACCATGGGTCTTACAAGGAAAGTAAATTAACAGCAAAATTCTATTGTCATAACTTCTTACCCCACCACTGGCTCCATGGATAAGAACTGTCTCTCCTGGTTTGGCATGGGCCCTGTATAGAGCAAAAATACAATCCTTAAATACAAATAATTATTGGCCAGTCACAACATTTTAAACCATGTCATTCTCAGATTCTAAGCAAACATTGAAACTAATAACACAGGCTCATCCAGGTACTTCAAATCATCTTGACTGTCAGTGAATACACATCCATATGTTTATATTTATACGCATGTCTGTCAGTTTTCTAATTGTTTTTTTATTTTTTGGTGCCATCTTGTGACTGAATAATATGTAGGTTAGTGTATAATCCATGTAGCTGTAGCTGTTTTCGTTTCAGTCAGCTTTGCTTTAAATAAAGACCTAATATACTATTACAGATCAGAACAATGTATTGTGTCTAATTTTTACATTTTGTGGCAAGTAGCCATGTAATAAGTGGAATAAAGCTCTGCTTAAGCCTAGTTCACGTTACATGATTTTAACCATCGACAAATCACTGTGTTGTTAACAAATAAAATGTGAAAACAACATAAACAAGGAACTGTGCATTTTGGACTTGCTTATTTATGTTTGTATTATTTTATGTATATACATGTTTTTTTTTTTTTGCTTTTTTTCCGTATGTGTTATACCGGGGATGGGCAAAGTTGATCCTGGAGGGCTGGTGTCTCTGCATAGTTTTGCTCCAACCCTAATCAAATACACCTGCCTGTAGCTTTCTAGTGTGTGTTCAGGTGTGTTTGAAAAGTGTTGGAGCAAAACTCTGCAGGGACACCGGCCCTCCAGGATCAAGTTTGCCCATCCCTGGATTATACAGTAGGAATCTTTGGTTTTCTTATTCAATATTTACCTTGTTTTTCACAAAACTGCATAAAGCTGCTTTATAAAAGCCAAAAAGGGTTTTTCTATTCTATTCTTATTTATTTTTCTGACTGATATTTGCGACTTTATTTTGTAAAGTCAAGCTTCAGCTCAGTATTCTCAATAATGTGCAGCACACACTTTAAATGAGTTCAACCTACTTTAACTGTACAGTGTATATATATATATATATATATATATATATATATATATATATATATATCATATATATTTAATAAATGTCCAAATAAACATGCATTAACATAACAGTTAATTACAGTGTTAAAGGATTTACTGTTTTGAAAATTGTGATAATCGATAACATGGTTTTAATGATAATGTAAATTTGAAACAGTAATACTAAACATCAGAAAATTTACTGTGGTTTACCTTGAAAGTGGCAATCTTGACAACATGAATGTTTATGTATAAAAAGATAAAACAGCTAATCTAACCTAAACGTGTCCTGACATCTATGTTTTGCTGTTTTATGGTGATTAAAAATGCTTCCTTTATCCCATGTCTCTTAAATATGAATTGTCACTGTTGTGAAGCACACTAGCTTATAGATATTCTTAAAACTAACATATAAATATGAACATCTATTAAACTTTGTTTTAATTTCATGACCTTAAAAAAAGCCATGACCTCCTGATGATACATTGACATCTTAAGAAGTGAAACAATTAATCTGTGCAATAAATTAAATATTAATTACAACATTTTTATCTTTAATTCACAGCTTCAGCAACAGTCTTGGATAAAGTTACTTTTAAAAGTAAGATATTACAATCTTAAAGCCTATCTAAAAAAAATGCAAAATAACATGACACATACTTTCACATTACCATCCTTAATAGGTAACCAAATAACACATTTAGTTAATGTGGCTCAAGATTGTAATATATTACTTTTAAAAGCAACCACAAGCAACAGAGTGCTTTTACAACCGTCTAAACAGCAAGCTTTCTTCTGTATTATAACATATGACAAACTGACATGCAAGCTAATGCTCTTTGACACTTTTTTATACAAGTTGTAGAATCCTGGAATACAAGTTGTAAGTTACGTAAGTTACTTTGGATAAAGGCATCTGCTAAATGAATACATGTAAATGTAATGATCACAATTGCTTTACTTGTGAACTAGCGCCCGGTAAGCAGTGAAATACGGAACTCCCATTGCTGCACCCTGACTATAGTCTAGAGAATCGGGCAGCTTGTGAACAGTGTCCTCTGAGGCCACCGTATACTCAGCGTATCCTCCTGTCATTGTGCCTGTGGTGAAGACTCTGTCACCCGTCTGTAAAAACAGACAAGATTTTAATTCATTTATTCAGTGTTAGAAATAAAAACCTAAAAAATAATAATAATAAAAAAAATGTTCTCTGCACCTGTAGGAGGCAAACACCTTCACCAACAGCTTCAACCACACCAGAGACATCTGATCCTGGAGTATAGGGCAAACTGGGTTTCCGAGCATAAGTTCCAGAGCGGATGTATGTTTCCACTGGGTTTACACCACATGCATGGACTCGAATGAGAACCTATAATAGCAGAAAGTGTCCACACAGATCTTTGAAAAAAACAATGATATAATCGCTAATAAGCTAATATTGTGATCAAGTAAATAACCTTCTAAAAAAAGAAATTAAATGGGTCATTTTTAAAACATGGGAAAAAACATTCCTTGACTATTCAGTTATAGAAAACACAGCAAATGTTGAAGAATAAAATTATCCAATTGAGGTAAAGCTGGTTTTATATTCGCACATTCATGTCTGACAACTTGTGAAACGCTCCCTATATTGTTTACTGTGGTACTTTAAATATTGGGTCTAAAATCACATGTAAATATGACTTCATTCCAACATTACGACAATTGGCTGCCAATATGATTTTACTATTTAGAATTTGCAAAGAATACTTTTCAGAAATTATATTATTAAGGAGAAAGTCTGAATGTGTGAACACAAATTTAACTCAATAATTACCATCTTATATCTAGCTGAACTCTTTTAAAGAGTTAGTTCACTCACCATTTTACATTCAATCATAAAAGACAGCGTAAATGCAATCCATATGTATCAAATGGTTAAACCTAGGTCTACAAGCAGATTTAGTTTAGGCTTTAATTCACATATAAACATAATTAATGTACGCAGTGCTTGCAAGTACATGATGGTCAGTAAAAAACAATCTTCAGTTTTGTTAACCTTAATTTGCCCGAAAAATCTCTTCATGTTAGTAAATTTAAATAACAACAATAAAACAAAGTGTGTTATGATGTTATCAAATAATTCCAATCAGCTTCTATGGAAGAAAACAGAACTGAATTCAAGACAAACATTCTGTAATCACAAATTCAAGATATTTTTTGGAGACTAACCTGTTTCTGACCAGGACTTGGTACAGGCAGGTCTGAGCAGAGTTTTAAAACTGAAGGGCCTCCAAACTCGGACACTCTGACAGCTCTCATTAATTTAGATGTGGCCATGGTGGTTTCTGCACAGCAAATGAAAAGTCAAAGCACACTGGACTTTGATTCCTGCACAAAATAGCAAACAGTTACCTACTAAATCGTCAGTATTTCATAACATTCCTTTAACGTTATACCTTATATTAGAACATAACTCATATCGTGAAAAGAAAGAAAACTAAGTAAATATAAAATATAAGCTAATACTAACCTATCACGCAGGTAGCAGCTGACTGGCTGCAGCGTCTCGCTTCCGTATGAAAGAGTTTTGTCAGTTTTCGGCCACCGTACTCGACCATGTACTCAAAACAAAAGCATGGTACAGAATTCCAGCAAACAAATTATTATTTAGAAACCTAAACGAATTACTTAGTTGTTGCAAACATCGGCAGATTTACAATTAATCAGTAGTCTTTAAAAATGGACGGCGATACCTTTCAGCAATGGAAGAATCAGTGTCTTAATAAGTGCGATTTTAGTAAGAAAGGCAGTGTGGATGAAGACATCTCTCATGTCGTCTCCTTTATTAACTGTCAGGATCGCTATTTTACCACAAGCTCTTGCTCCGGAAGAATCATTCTTTTTGACGCGGTAAGCTTAAACAGTATTTAAATACGGTTGTGTAGATAATATTGTTATTTTTACCATTGTTTACATTTGCTGCCAAACTTTTGGCAAACGCACATGCTTTTATGCATCAGTTGCAGTGCTAGACCGGTTACTTATAAATTAACTTTTTTTGGGGAGGATGGGGGTCTTAACAGTACAATATTAATAACCATAACATTGGATGACATTTAAATAAAAGAAAATATATAATACTAAAATAAATATTATATAACATGATACAGAGGCAAAACTATCAAATTAAATAATATTTACAAAGTCCTTTTTTTTTTAGTTTTTTTTTACTATAAACATTTTGTAATGTGTAATTAAACAATTTAGGTAAAAAAAATCGGCAAATTGGGTAATGAATAATACAATTTACATTTGTGAATATAATATTTGTTCATTAAAATAAATAAATAAATTTCTGTTATGTTTGTCATGAGAAAAGTAACAAATTATATCACACATGAAAATCAATCAATGTTAAGCTTACATTTTGATGTAAAAAGTCTGATAACTCGGACCAAAACACTTTACCATGTGGGCATTTGACAAAAAGATGTTCAATCGATTCAATATTTGAGTTACAAAAGACACAATTTGAATTAAGATTACCAAATTTAGATACAATCTCGTTTGTGGGGTAGATATTGTTTAACACTTTTAAGTGTGATTCTTTAACTTTGTTGGGAACACAATTTGTAATAGAGGTAAAGTTGGTTTTATATTCACACATTCGGACTTTCCCCTTAATAATATAATTTCATGTCAGCGCCAGTGTTACCAGACGTACGATAATTATCGTATTTGTACGATAATTTCGACCTCTGTACGATGTACGATCAACAATGCAAAAAATCCTATAATGTACGATAATTTCAGAATTTAATGGCGTTTAAAATGAGTTTCATTGTACTCTTAGGGCTTCTAAACTTACTGATAGCTGCATCTTGTGTCTGCTGTCTGTGACAGGAGAAGGTGGAGTTAAACACGTTTTCTATCCAATGACTGTAGTTTCTGTCTCATCTTATGTTACATCTTCTCAGCCAATCAACATGGAGAATGTCTCTCTCTCATGAGTTAACATTCCTGCTGTGCGCGGCCATGCTTAAGTCAGTCGTTTTCAGGTTGAGGTTGTCAAATTTTAAAAAGTAGTGCTGAAAAGGAAGGGAAGAAGAACAGGGGAGTTTGCCCTTGATGTTCTCGTAAGGGGGACCCGATTTCTCACCACACCGGCTCATTACAGATCCTCTGGATGGGCTCATGCACACCCTCAGACTAGTGTGTTAAAAATTCGGGAGGGTGCACTGCTTTCAAGCCAACCAGCACTATGTTGCGCTCCATGTAGGCATCCAATTTGTACCGCAAAATGAATCCCTCAACATCTGGCAACACACGCAGGTATTCAATGACAGTGACTCAGAGGTGGAGTTTGAACCTTCCCACTAAGGTGTTCAAACGTTTTTGTTTTTTTTACGTATTGTGGTAATTTGCACGTTGTGTCAAAACCCTATTTGTCTAGATAACAGCTGTATACTCCCCGTTTGACTAGTGTACAATAATTTTCCTCCAAATACGACAATTTTGAGATTCTAGTACGATACTTTCACATTTCCAATCTGGCAACATTGCTCGGCACCAGTGGTGTAGTGGTTAGTGCGTCGACACATGCACTCCAGTGCTCACTGCAACCCAAGTTCGATTCCGCCTCGTGGTCCTATGCCGATCTTTCCCTCTCTCTGCTCCCCATGCTTTCCTGTCAATTCTCTCTTCTGTCCTATCTAATAGTTTAAAACCCTGAAAAAAAAAATAACATGGTCAAATAAACAGTATTAAAGTTGTTTTCAAGTCGCACTTACAGGCTATTTCAGACCAAATATTCTAAGTGCCGTGGTAAAGAATATAGGAAGCGTGTCACAAGTTGTCACTGAACGAATGTGTGAATATAAAACCAACTTTATCTCAATGAATTTGTAAAGTAAGAGTCAAGCTTTTTCCAATTAATTTTATCTATTAGAGAATTTTCCCCCTCGTAGTGATTCTTTTCTTTGACTGAAATACATTTCTTACATTTTGTTATTACATTTAGGTTGTAAATGCATTTGTCTTCAACCAAAACACTTTAGTTCTTTTTTAACAATTGCTTCTAATGACAAGTGGCATTTCATTAAACGAGCAAGCCCATTAGGTATGGCCTTAATCATTGTATAAAATTCTTTATAAATAACCGGAACATTATATTTAACCAGAAAATTACACAACGAATAGAAGTTCCCTTCTTTATCACAAATATAATTAATATCTTTTTGCCAATTCTTATAAAATAAATGAACTATTATTGAGTGTGTTATTCATCATTTTACGTCATGTATTTTGGCCATCTCTAGATACTTTCTGATTGCTTTTAACAGACTTGTATTGTAATATAGATTTTAATGAGATGTTTTTTAATGAATGTTTTTTGTATAAAAGATAAAAAAATAAATTATATTTCTGTGATGTCAACATCACAGGAAGACAGGGGTGTCAAAGTCAATCCCTGGAGGGCCGGACCCCTGCAGAGTTTAGTTTCAGCCCTGCTTCACACTTAATCTGGAGGTATCAAACAAGCCTAAAGCACTCAGTTAGTTTGATCAGGTGTGTTTAATTAGGGTTGGAACTAAACTATGCAAAGCTGCAGCCCTTCAGGAACTGGCTTTGACACCTGTGCAGTATAAGTAGTCTTCAAGTAGATATAAGGTCTTCATTCAAACAAACAATAATAAACATGAACAAATAATAATAAACATTAAACTAGGGCTGTGTATTGGCAAGTGCCTCACAATATGATACATATCACGATACATGGGTCACGATACAATAAATCATGATATATTGCGATACAATAAATATTGTGATATATTGCAATAGTTTGTATTAGTATGTGTGTCACATTATGGCCCCGTTTACACTAATACATTTTAGTTTTAAAATGCATAAGTTTTGCTACGGTTACGCCATCCGTCCACGCTACGGCAGAGTTTTCGAGCCCCGAAAACGGAGCGTTTTGGAATTGCTGAAGAGGCCGTTTTCATTCTAAAACACTGCTGCTCCGTCTCAGTGTGGATGGTGGAAAACGGAGACATCTGAAAACAGAGGCGGGGCTGCAGACATCAGCCTATCTGATTGGGCTTTTCCCTCAATATTAAGCAGTCTACACACAGTTCAATCCTGCATCCTCTCCTTGTAAGTTCAGACTTCGCAAGTTCGATATGGAAAACTAACTCCTGAGTGTGTACTTTATAAAGTCATTCACATCACCCTGGCTATGCTGTTTCACTTTCTTAACAATAAAATAAAAACATGATATGAGGAACTGCCTATTTTCGTTTTGATATTAGCAACTTAACAGACATTAAAAATGTTGAGGCGTGGTGTAGCTGCATAATACGACCGTCATCTTCATGCATATTTATAACAAAACAGAGCCTTACTGCCTCCTTTCATTTTCATTGAAAATACAAAACATGCCCTATCTTTCATTGAATATCAGTTTTAATAATTAATAATGGACATTATAAAAGTATAACGCACAATAAGTTTATACAATAGAGAAAATAAAGGCAAGCAATCAGTCAGATGTGCAGAATGAGTGTGCATGGTTACATTAATTAAGATAACCTAACTTATATTTGCGCTCAGCCAAAACACATTACCTGAGAACAAGTAATAGATTCAAAAGACCAAAGTCACGGAATATGTAGTTAGATATAGACAACAAGATGAATTAAATATCATGTTTAACAAATATAGTGAGATTAGATCCAGCGGGAGATCCGTGATGAACAGTCCAACGTGCACAGCTCTCATATGGGTATTTGTTCAAAGCACGCTGCAGCGCATGCCAGAGAGTGTGTGTATGGTCACGTGATAATGCGTTTTCACCGTTTTAATGTAGACGGAGAGCTGTTCAGAAACGCTAGTGTGTAGAAGCGAATCGTTTTCATTCTAAAACGCCGTTTTAAAACTAAAACGTACTAGTGTAAACGGGGCCTATATTGACAACTTGATAAAGTCGGCAGACAAATTAAAATTCCAATTCCAATTTATTATAACTGCACAGTGTGATTGAACAGAGGACTTTATATATATATTGCAAAGCTTACAAATGGCATTTTTTGGTCTAATTCAGTACTCCCTGTTATAACGTTAAAACCAAAGTGCAGCCACACGTCAGCTCTAAAAGCTGGAGGCACCATTATATTTTCCGCCATGCTCACTCTTGCTTACTTCTGATACCGTACTACTTGGCGTTTTGTTGATTGCGGATTAGCAACATATACATGAGCGGAGAAGGAGGTCGTTTGGCACAACTTGAAAAGTATCGTAAAAGAAATTATCGCGATGCAATGTACAATAATAAAAAAAAACAGCTTTTACAGGATGAATTTTTTAGTATTTCTGCTTGAAACATTTACTTCATTTATGATATACTTAAATATATGGAAGAAGAAAAAGATTTGAGAAGCGTTGCATATTCTAATCACATGTGTTTTCATCTAAGGTTTCAGATTGCCCTGATGTGCAAAAGCAAAACTGTTCCTGGTTATTTGTCACCCATCAGAAATGCCAAAGGGAAGATATGGTGAGAAATCATATAGTATTACATGGATAGTTCACCCAAAACATTGTCACCATTTACTCACTCTTCACTTGTTCCAACCCCATTTGAGTTTCTTTCATTTGTTAAACACAACCTACATTTGCGATAAATGTTGGAAACTGTTAACCACTGACTTACTATGGAAGTCAATGGTTACCGGTCTCCAACATTCTTCAAAATATCTTCTTTTGTGTTAAACAGAATGAAAAGAAACTCGTAAAAGTTTGAAACCACTGGAGGGTGAACAATTTTTGGGTTAACTTGTCTCTTTAAAGCCATTTGATAAATGCACAATAATAACAAGAGTTGATATTAAAGCGTTGTGTGTTTCTGGAACAGGACAGAGGTTTGGAGAAGTCTGTTGGTGACGCTACATTCAAGTTTGAGCCGTTTGTGCTTCACGTTCAGTGTAAACAGCTTGAAGATGCACAACTACTGGTGACTGTCATATCGAGTTAGAATGAAACTCTCCATGCAGGATATTTAGAGCGGAACAAGACAATAACTTGCTTTTCATGGTTTGTTTCGCAGCACACTGTCGCAATAAACTCAGGCTTTAGGAATTCTGGTATAACTGTGGGAAAGAAAGGCAAGATCATCATGGTGAGAGACATACTGGGATTTTAAAGTTAGAGGTCTATTGTTGCTCTTTTGACGTCTGAAATAATTTTTTATAAGTTTGTTATTAATGTGATTTTATTGTTTAGGCCGTGCGCAGCACACACTGTCTAGAGGTTCCTCTCAGTCACAGGAGTAATGTTCTTGTCACTGATCAGTACCTTGACTTCCTTGTTGGAGTTGCTAACCAGAAGATGGAAGAAAATCTTAAAAGAATACAGAGGTATGTTGAATTATTATTGTTGTCTTCTGTATCTTAACACATCAGCAGAGTTCAAAAAGTCTTTTCTCTTTTTTTCTATTTTCTTTTATACATATATACACATACATATAAGTCAAAGTATAATAACATTATCACTGTAAAAGTAAAATAACAGCCGCTATATTTAGTATGTATTTTAAAAATTCTAGAGCTTGTGTTTATTAGCTTTTCTTTTGAGTTGGTTATTTTCATACTAAATTCATGTTGAAACATTTGAAATGTTGCTTTGTTGCATTCTTTTTGTGAAACATATTTTTAAAAATGTTTATTTTAGTTTATTTTAATTAAACTTTTTAAATTGAGTTTTTGTTAATTATAATAATCCTGATCACTATATATATTTTCACATTCACATTTATTAACTTGCAGCTGAATGTTGCTTTTGCAACAGGCTGAAATAAAATCCCCCTTTTGAAAATTTTTAACTGATGTTTATTTTATTTCAGTTTTTTATTTATTTATTAGAATTTACTAAACATTATTTTGTGTCAAGTAATTATTTTTAGAATGATATTTTTTATGGCTATAATCACCTTGATAAATATAAATAAAATAATTATATGTGGCCATGGAGCACAAAAATTACATGCTGTCTTTTTCACTGATATATTTTTTTGACAATAGCCAAATATAGAATATTATATATTTTTTATTCTGCTCTATGCCAAAAACATTCAAATATAAAGTAAAGATCATGTTTCATGAAGATATTTAGTAAATGTCCTGCTGTGACTATATCAAAAATTAATTCTTTATAAGTAATAGCCATGGTATTGGTATAAGATTTTGACGGTATGATAACCTTGGATAAAAATATCATGGTTTCAATATTCACAGTTGTATGATTACTGCTCTAAAATATATTCTATTTTAATGTCCGGGTAAAAAACAAAAACTTTTCCCCCTTTAAACACAATAAATATTATTTTGAGGAACATTTCAAATATTTTGGAAGAGATTTAAAATTAATCATTGACTTTTGTTGTCTTAATTAGTATCAAAAACACTGATTTCTTTTACAATTTGAAAAAGGCAACTTTGGATATATTTTTCAGCTGAAGATACTGTCTTAAAAAAAAAAAACACGTAAATAAAAAATCTTACATATACCATAGGAACTGTATAACAGTAAATGTTTTCATTTTTGAAACCTTGACTTTTCCAAACTGCGGTATACCTTGAAACTAATGAATAGGGCCAGATGGAATCTGCTGATGTTTTCTGCCATTTCTGCTGAGAATTTTGGTAAAAATCTGCAGATTTCTGCAGAATTATTTTGGGAGTATCATAATTAAAACCTTATTATGTGAAATAAAAAATGATACCTTTTAAACTTTTATTTAATGTTTAAAATGCAAATCCAATTAGATTTACTTTATTTGGTAAACAAAGCAAGTCTCCCATGTAATAGATCTGCTAAAAGACAGAAAATATTACTTTACAAACTGCATTGTACATAAATCAGATCAACATTTTTATGTTAGTCAATAATATTACTGTAATTAATTTAAAAACTGAATAAATTTAGATTTACACGCATTTACTCAAGTAAATAAACAGAATTAATGATCGCCTAAAAATCTGCAGATTTTCATATCAAACTAATTATAAATGAAAAGCTTATTCAGCTTTCATATTATCCATAAATCTCAATTTGTGATCTAAGGTCACATTTAGTTTATTTCCACATTCACATTTATTTATATCAACATTTATTTTACATACAGTATATAAATGAAATTACACATGAATCACCTTCTACACTGTAAAAAATTGCTGGGTTCAGCACAATCGATTTGTGAATTATTTAACGCTCCGGTTACTAAGGTAACCCTCGTTCCCCGAGGGGGGGGGAACAGAAATGCTATGTGGAAACTTCCACTATGGGGGATTTCATTCAGAAAGCCAATCATCTGAAAGAGTATGTAAACAAGCCAATGAAATGCCAATGAGTTGGCAGCTTCAGCTTGCGCACCTGATGCTCGTTGCAATCAATTTGCTATAAGAGCACAGCACGCGCAAAGCCAAGCATAATTTTTTAGCGGAAGAGACTTTCACTTCAACAGCTAAGGGGCAATCATTATGGCGAAGGAACATAGCATTTTCGTTCCCCCCCTAGGGGAACGAGGGTTACCTTAGTAACCGGAGCATTCCCATTCGGGAGGGGAACTTCAATGCTATGTGGAAACTTCCACTATGGGGAAATGTTTGGAAAACGCCATAATGATTGAACCTTACCTTCGCCCCCGATGAGAGGTTTGCCAGGCAAAAGAGAGCGTAAGCGCACTTGCGTCACCAGAGGCACGGTCTTCCACTGTGTTCCCTGGCCCTTACTTATCCCACTTCAACAGAAGATTTACGATATTTAGATATATTTTTCGGGAGCGCAAATGCGTCTAGAATAATTTCTAGGAATTTAATACGACAGTACGTTGGGAATGCGTGCAGTCCCGATAGGGAGGACGCTGCGGAGGCCACCTGCTACCCAAGTGGGGAGACTGGTGGCGAGAGAGCATATGGACTAGCCTTGAGAAGGGGGAGTACGCATATGAATATAAGATGGTTAGCGGTGAGGGAAGACACGGGTCCGGCTGTGAGTGGGGACTGCACCGTGGCAGTATAAGCATATGGGATCGCCTTGTGGGGATCGCACATAGCGGGCACCTATACCCAGAACGCGGGCTGACCAGCGGGCAGACCAATAACGTAACGGGCCAGCGCCTGACTCCTCTGCTGATTCAGATGCTGGGGGCCTTGGAGGAATATCTGCAGGGTTCGCCAGCGGGGAACTTTACTGACAGAGCGAAAAAGCGTACGTATTTCCGTGTTAGAGAGAATGGCGCAGCAAGCGTTTTACAACACCTAACCGAATTTCTCATTTACCGCGTGAGGAAATCGGCTCCCCTCAAGATTAATAAATCTCGCAATAGGTGTCGCCCAGCCCTCAGCTCTGCAGTGTCTGTTAGAGAGGCGCCGCGTGCTAATGCCCAAAAGGATGCGCGCTTCGAGGAGCGCGCTCTCACTCCTGGGGGACACGGCTTGCCCTGGCTAAGATGAGCGAGGGAGATGGCATTCACTGTTCAGTGGATATGTTCCAACCTCTGTTTGGATAGGGCACTTCCCTTTTGTCGATCACTGTAACAGATAAAAGAGTATGGTCCGTATAATACACAAAGCGCAAAGGACGCAGTAAATAAAGGGGCTGGGTCTGCCTCCTCCGTGGGCAGCGCTTGCAGGTTCACTACATTGCTGAAAGAATGCTGTAGGAAGGTGGGCGGGGGTCTCAGGTAAACATGACAGTGGGCCGGCCCAACACGCTGGCATATTTCGCTGCCCGAAAATGCCCCCAGATACCCACCCATTTGGCCGATGCGAACGCGACCAGCAAAGCTGTCTACCTGGACAGAAATCTTAAGATACTGAGTCGAGTGATCGAGCAGACCTCTCCTAAGAGAGATCTCCAAGTGGGTATGAGAGGGAAACAGGAATAATTAATATTCATGTCTCGCGCCTCTGGGAACTGGATGATGAGACGATACTTCCCAGCGCGCCGCCATCGCCGCATCCTTAGAGCGGGGATGATCGTAACGCCAACCCCTCAGAGCAGAGGGGACAGCCTTAGCTCCAGTCAACTGAAGGAGGATAGCATCACTCTGATCTGGCATGTTCGGGGTTTCCTTCTCAGGAAAAAAGGTAACCACACAGCGAATAGACTCCACTTCAGGGCGTGGGCATGCCTCGTAGAGGGTGCTCAGCCTGAGTGACAGTGTTAACCACCTAATCGGTAGGTCACCTAAGTCCTCCGCTCTCCATCTATGAACCGTACGTGAGGCATAGATCTGGGTGCGGGTGCCAAACGGTGCCTGTCCCCTGTTTCCAGGGGATGTGCCAGGGAGGGGCCATCACAAGGAGAGTAGAAAGCAGGTCCGATTGGGCCAGAGAGGCTCAATACGAGAGCTGTTCCTCGACCTCCCTGACTTTACAAAGTATCTGTGCGAGTAGGCTCACTAGAGAAATGCGTATTACGCACGCCCCGGGGCCAGCTGTAAGCCAGTGGACTTTGCAGGGTTCGCCAAGTGGGGAACTCAAGCGAGAGCGCACAAATCTCTGAGTTAGAAAGGCGCAGCCCATAACAGCTGGCCAGTCAGGGGTGGAGTCTCCATTTTCCCAGGCGAAACTGCCGTGAGATCGAATGGGCTGCACGGTTGAGCTCGGTGGAGAAAAATGTAATGCATCGATTGCGCCGCGTATGACTCCGGGGTAGCAGACGGCGAGCGAGCTGTGACATGCGGCGAGAGCGGATACCCCCATGCGGTTGATATACGCCACCGCCGCCGTACTATCTGTCCTGACCAGCATGTGTTGTCGCTCCAGCACCGATAAAAAGGCGGAGAACGAGGAGCACTGCCAACAGCTCTAGGCGATTGATATGCCAATGCAACTGGGTTCTTTTCCACAGGCCCGCAGCTGCATGCCCGCAACACACGGCCCCCCAGCCCGTGCTGGAAGCATCTGTCAAATCGACAATATTTCTGGACACCTGTCCTAGAGGCACTCAGGCCTGTAGGAACGAGGGATCGTTACAGGGGCTGAGGGCACGGCGACACAGCATAGTGATAGTCACCCGGTGTGTGCCCGCGTGCCATGTGCGTCTGGGGACTCGATCGTGAAGCCAGTGCTGAAGTGGTCTCATATGGAGCAATCCGAGCGGCGTGACAGCCACTGCGGATGCCATATGCCCCACGAGCCTCTAAAAAGATTTCAGTGGGACCACTATTTTGCTGTCGAACACTCTCAGACAGTTCAGCATTAGCGGAGCGCGCTCTCCGGAGAGGCGCGCTGTCATGGTGACCGAGTCCAGCTCCAACCCGAAAAAAGATATCCTCTGCACGGGGGCGAGTTTGCTCTTTTCTCGGTTGACCTGAAATCCCAATAGGTGGAGGTGCTGGAACACTTTGTCTCTGTGCATAATCAGTTGCTCCCGAGAGAGGGCTAAAATCAGCCAGTCACTGAGATAATTGAGTATGCGGATGCCCGCGAGCCGAAGGGGTGCTAGGGCACCCTCCGCGAGCTTGGTGAAGACCCGCGGAGACAGAGAGAACCCGAAAGGGAGGACTTGTACTGCCAGGCTCGACCTTAACGCAGACCGCAGAAACTGACGGTGGCGTGGAGTATGGAGATGTGAAGTACGCGTCCTTCAGGTCTATTGCTGCAGACCAATCCCGAAGACGAACGCACTGGAGGATGCGCTTCTGCATAAGCATTTTGAACGGCAGCTTGTGCAGACAGCGATTCAAAATGCACAGATCTAGAATTGGCCATAGCCCAGCGCTCTTTTTAGTACGATGAAGTACAGGCTGTAAACCCGCTCTCCATCTTGGCTGGAGGTATCGGTTAGATTGCATCCTTCACCAGGAGGACAGCAATCTTCTCTCGCAAGACAGGGGCGGGCACAGGGCTGACCCTGGTGAGAAACACCCCCGTGAACTTGAGAGGCTGTACGCGAATTGAATCGCGTAGCCGAGTCTGATCGTGCGTATGAGCCACCGCGAAGGGCTGGCCTGCGCTAACCAGGCAGGTAGAGCTCTTGCTAATGACTGCATCGCTACGATCGCTGATGCACAAGCAGTGGGGCAGCGCGGAGTAGGGGTGCTGATCCGAGGAGCGCTGGGGTCCCGCAGAAGAGCTGGAGGCGAGAGATTTACTCACCTTACACCCAGACTCCGGAGGGGCGTGAGCCACTGGCGAAGTGCACCGATCCTGCGAGCTCATAGGCTTTTCATCGCGTCCCAGGCTGGCAGTATTCGGGCTGTCACGTCCAGGGAAGGGAAAAATGTTCTCTGAGGAGCCCGGGCCCCCACCGGGGAGAGAGCAGGTTCCCTCTTCTCTGGATGGCCTGTCTCAGGAGCGCTTCGCGGTCTGTTTGCCGGACTTAACGGCACTCTGGGATGGGGAGCACTGGTTGCCTGTGAGAAGCTCGGTGCTGCCGCTGGCCGGAGGCGCAGGCGGGGGCGGAGCAGCACTCGTAGATGGGCGCTCTCAGCGACAAGCAGTGGATGTGGATGGTTCGGTGGGGGGGGAGCGGTCTTACATCCCCGCCGATGGATGGTCCATCATATCTGACTGCATCCTGGGTGAATCCACCAACAGTGTCGCCGAACAGGCAGACTGGTATATGGGGGAGTCAAGAAAGTTAATTTTGTCGATTCTGCGCATATTTTTGCCAGGTTTAGCCCGGTTTAACGTGGCCATTGTCCTTCCCGGGGCAAACGCAGCGGACTTGAGGTCCGTGGAGCTCAGTCAGGTGCGGTGCGGGGCTTGTAACAAGCCTGGGTGATGGCACTCTCAATCTGGGGAATTGACTCGTACTCCCTGGCTGCTCCACCATCAGGGGTGGTGAGGCGGAGGCGCACGCAGATCAGGCAGAGAAAGGTGCCCTCAAGACTGCGTGAACCCACTGTGCACTTCCGGGAAGAAAGGGATGGGAGGCTAAAAGGTCTTGCCTTTTAATCCTCCACAAACACCCATCTAGTCGGTCCGGCCGCGGGCTGGGGATACATATACATACATACATATATATATATATGTATGTGTGTGTGTGTATTAGTGATGCGCGGATGGCGGTTATATCCGTGGGCGCTGCGGATAATCCGCGGGTCGGGTAATAAAAAAATACATTATGATTAATTGCGGGTGGGTCGCGGGTCATAGCAGTTGACCAGCAAAAAAGCAGAGAGTGGACTTCGCAGAATGTGAAGATGAGAGAGACGACCAAAATAATGGATTAAGTGCAAGAGTACTGTGCAAACTTTCAGTTAGAGGATTCATCAGAGGAAAATCTGCTATCATTCTGGGAGAAACAAGATCACTTATTTACACGACTGCAGCGCGTTGCAAGGAGAAGCTTGTGCATTCCTGCAACAAGCGGTGTGCGCAAACTCTCATTTATTGCAGCCCCAATCCAGGCACAGTAGGCTAGATGCTATTCTGTTTTTGCACAGTGCAAAGAAAAAGGCCAAGTAAATGTAACATAGCTGCTGTTTAGGCTGAAGTGGCACTGTTTTTGTTCTCTTTTTCCTGTATATGTAAAAGCTAAATCTGCTGTTTATAACGAACGATCCACAGTGACCTATCATCTCGCTTAAAATAAAGAAATAGATTATTAAAGTGTCGTTTGGGTGCGGGTCGGGTGGGGATATAATAATCAGATAAATCAGATAAAATAATATGCGGGTGGGTGGATGATTAGAATGAAGGAGTGGATTCAGGTGACATTTCAGCTGATCCGCACATCTCTAATGTGTATATATGTATGTGTGTGTATATGTATATAATAAATAAAGAATTAAATGAGCATTTTTATTTAAACATTTTAGAGGACATGTCAGACAGGTGGGCCTTCAAAAAATTGATTGGAGAAAGAAGTGGGCCCCGAAGTGAAAAAGGTTGAGAACCCCCTGATTTAACATATTTCAAAATATTGAAACAACATTAAGGAATTAAGTTAACGTGTTAGCTTTTACAAATTTTAGTGGATTGAACATAAAAACAATTAAGTTGTCCCCACAAAAACTCAATAATTGTTGTTTCAGCTCATTTTAAATAAGTAGTTTGAACAAACAGTAATCATTTTTGGAGTGTACATCATTATTTTTTATTTTAAAGTCACATTTATATGTATTAATGGTGTATTAATGTTTATTTGCAACAGATTCTCAGAGTGCCTACAAGCTGCCCTACAACCTCAAGAAGAGAAATGCAGTTTAAAGGTGGAGACGGACAAAAAAACTGTCTACAGACGGAGGAGGAAACGAACACAGGACGACTCGATGACAGACGGTTCCCAAAACACACAAGAACATCACGAAAACACAGAAGAGGAAATTGACTGTGATCTACTGTTTTTATCATAGGAAACCTTCCCTTTCTTCGTCTGATCACAATTGATCAACACATTACACCCATTTACTGTGAAGTTCATCCTTACAGTAATTTTTTAATGACAAATGTAAATCAAACACACTTCCTTTGTGATAAGGCGCATCTGCTTCCTGAATAGCTGTTTCATATGCCTCATTATTTATAATCTGTTTTAGTTTAACACGCCGTCAGTTCAAAGCTTTCGTGTGTGCAAACCTTCGTTCTAGCTGCTGCAGAGGGAAGATGATGTTGTCCAGCGATGTCCCTCACAGCTATGTAGAAATGGGCCGTGTTATTCATCTCTGACAAGCAATTTGTCAGGCGTCGCTGTGAAACGCGGTGTGGTTTGGAGCACATTTCCTCAGGATTAGAAGGCATCGATGTGAGGTCGAGTACTGCAACGGCTCATTTGGGCGACTTGGCTCATTAACAGTCCACTCTCTCTGCCACGAGAAATCAAAAGCAAAATGAAGCAGATGTACAGTTTCATTCAAGGCTTTCATGTTTTTAATAAAGACAAGACCGACTGTGTTTATCGCCAAAGCAGCTTTTTTTTTATCAAAAATTGTGTATTGATTTAAAGTATGTTTTTATGTATGGGATTAGTGCACTTTCAGATTAAAAGTGTCCTCAGTATTTCAGTTTCAGTCCGCGGGGTCTTAAAGTATTGAAGGGTCATTATCACTAAAGTGCCTTGAGACATTAAAATAATAAAAAAAAAAAGTTTGAGATTTTGATTTAACCACATAGTTGTTGTATTAATTAGACCTTAGGCTGTAAGAAATTAATGTTGGTCAAGCTCCTGCACTTTTTAGAAATAATCTGCGAGCAGAAAAACCGTAAACAAACCTCAAATTGTGTCAACCCTGTCATGGACAAATTCAAAGTAGTCTCTTTTCATCACGGTGTGATTAAAAAATGTATATTTTCAGAAAGGTAATGTGTCCCTTTACCAACCGAACTTTTTAGATTACAAAAAAATATTAATGAATTAATCGACAAAACATTTATTTCCCACTAAAATATGCAATCGTTGCACATTTTTTCAAAATAAAACCCAAATATCAAAAATATTTTGTTAAACTTTCAAACATTATTAACTGGCCATTATTGGTTAAGAAATCACACAAGATGTTTTGCTGAGGTTATAAATTAGTATATTTTCATAAAAGTTGAACGTGATGGTGAAAAACAAGATGACAGGGAGATTGGCATTTCAGGGTGAACTAAGGTTTTATTTAGTAAACTAACAAGGAACATTTGAAAAGCAACAGGTACAACAAGAAATATTAAAGCGCTAATATAAAACAAAATCTTTTTAATTTGATCTAATTTACCTACTTTTTAGACTTACCGAGGTTGGCTGAGCAGTGTGTGGGAAATGGCAAAATCCCATCTGTTCAATGAAAATATAATACATAATTCTACCTGCATGTGTGTAAAGGTTTAACTAACTCAATTAAAACAATAGAATTCCATTATTTTGCATTATGTTCATATAGGACTGATTCAATCTTGTGGGACATCAAAGGCACTTTATAGTGATAATGGCTCTAAAAAGTCTTAAATGCTATTTTACAAGGTATTAATTTTATTTGCGAATAATCTGAGAATATCACAATGCTATGTAGTTTATGAAATCAATAAAATTCAGCTGGATTTGACATCATGCTGCTTTATTTATTGCAGAAAGCAAGGCAACACCGTTCTATAGGCACCAACCTGCTGAATTAGTTAGATTTAATAGATTTTTTTTATTCAGTATATGAATAATGTTTTAGTTTTTAGTTTCTTACATTAATATTAAGTAAATATATTGTAAATTAAAATCTTGTTTCCAGTTGAAACCTAAAGTGGTTATACAGTAAGGTCTTAAGATGTATGGATAGAGTCTTAAAAAAAGGTTTTAAAAGGTATTGAATTTCACTCTGAAACTTGTATATACTCTGTCACCCCATTATCATCTAAGATGTTCATTTCTTAATTTCTTCAGGTTAGGTTTTGGAGGAAAACATTCTGGGATTGAGCACCATATGATCATCTACAGCATTGTGCTTTAGGTGTAAGTTAGTTACAAAGTTACTTCTGAAAAAGGGTAAGGTATAATTTTTTATTTTGGGTCATTAAACACAGTTACTTATTATGTACTTGAGTACCTTAAGTACTGTTCTGTATCAATCAATTCTGAAATGCAGAGTTAATTGAGTTTTGCTATACAACATTTAGAGGATAATATGACTTTTCAGCTAAAGAAGGTTACATTTATCAGAAAGCTGCACATGGTTAAATAATGAATCGAGTAAGAAATTAATGACAGTATTAAGAAGAGTTTACAAAAAACAACTCAATTTCTAGTCATTTTCAGATGTTTTATGCTGTGCAATTTAAATATACAATTTAAAAAATGGTTTATGTACATTTCTAAAACAGGATCGTTTTCAGAAATGTTTACATTTACTGTTAAAACAATCTCAAAATTTCACAACAAGTTACTGTAGTTTTTCCACAGTAAATTACATTAGTATCACTTTACAGGATTTAACTGTGAAAATCCACAGTAATATGTTGTATTCAAAGTTTTATTGTGAAACGAAGGCAGGTAGCATGATTACAGCAAATTACTGTAAAAAGGGCTATATCTTTTGTATGTTAGTTTTAAGAATTCAAACCCTTTTTATTTTATTTAACATAGAAATTAATACACATTAACTTTTATGCAAGTACAGGGACTTTTTATTTCTTTTTAATATTTGAAAATATTTACAATTTGGTTACAAACTTGAAAGAAAATCATCCAGGTTTGAAATGTTATAGTAAATTAAAGTTTTTTGGGTGCAGGTTAACACGTTAATATAAAATAATTTCTAATGAACATAACTTTGTGCTTTGACAAAACATAATAAACTAAAGCAGAATTATTTGATTCACAAAACCAAAGACTGTTAAACACAGCCAAATGATTTCAAAGTCAAGATGTTGTCAGAATGACTAGCCCACTAGCTAAGGAAAACCTGCTTTACACAGATTCATCAATATTGGGTGCCCATCACCTGGAAGTCACATCTATGAATTTTCGAAAAAAAAATAAATTAAATACGCACATTTATAAATAAACCACAGATTTTTCTCACATAAAAACTTAAAACTTAATTTCAGTGAAGTTACATTATATTATATTACATTATATATAAATTATATAAAAATGTCCTCACTGTAATTTACTGTGAATTTATATACAGTACCTTACTGTGAAAGCAATGCAATTATTAGCCAGTAATTTACTGTGAATTTTAAATATTTTTTTTACAGTGTTGAGTATTGAAGACTTCAGTAAAGTTAAGAGTTCAATAAAATAAAACTAAACTCGATTTCTGAAATATCAGAAGGGGATGTGCTATCGAATATCAATATATCGTGTCAGTATCGATGTATCGATGTAGACAGCTAAAATACACTATTTAACTCAGATTTAAAGAATTAAGAGTTTAATTTCTATTGTCTAACACCGTCAGATATTCTTATTTCTAAATCTTGAAAAAAAAGAGCTCTTGAAACTCAAGAAAAACTTTTGAAATAATAACATACTCGCTGATTGTTTTGGTATATATAGGATGGATTCAATATTTGATTCACGTTTCAGGTTTTTGTCACCATCGTCAGATTAATATTTTGATGATTCATTATATTTTATATTTGCTGAATAATTGTTAGTCACATTAAACTGCAATCTTTCTGCTATAAGAAATAATTTTCAAATGTTAACAACATCTTGATTGTTATTTAGTGTGTGATGATTTAGGAAAAATATATTTAAAAAGAGATATCAAAGCATAGTTCAGTAGCTTAGTATATAAGACATACAAATGTAGTTTGATTTGTCTCACTATACAGATTTGAAACTACATTTGTATATCTTATATACTAAATACTGAACTATGCTTTG
>CAIGQZ010001464.1:2454089-2466930 GCA_903798205.1 Danio tinwini | reverse complement strand
ATATATATATATGGTTTTGTCCCAATTCGCAAGAACCATTGAAAGATATTAACATCTTGAATGACAATGAGGTGAATAAAACATTAGGATATTTTCATTCTTGAAATGAACTTACATTTTAAAATCTATCTATTTATCTGACCCAACTGAACACTTCAAATAGTTCAAATAGGCTAGATGTTAAAAGATGTTTTCTTTCCAGCAACCAGTGTGTTGTGTTTACAGTCATTGGTTGTGTTTAGAAGTGTGAGACTGTGATCTTCTGAACTGTTACAGCAGTTCACCAGCAGATGGAGTAAATGCACTTTTTTAAAGACACCAGTAAGTACCCATCTCAGCTGTCTCCAATGAATGTAATGCTGCGTCCAGTTACTGACTCCAAGGAAAATACTGCACTTTTATGAAAAATGGCTTCAAATTAATGTTTTGATTTCCATTGTTGTAAACTGGATTACCATTATAGGCCCTGTGAAACTGTTTATTAATATGACTCAAGTTAGGTTATAATTATTTACAAATATACTAAAAAGAAAAGTCAAAAATATTTTATAAAAGGTTGTCAATAAACTAAACTTTATTTACAAAAGGCATTTTTTATATACGTAGTGGCCATACAAGATTTGTGAGAGTTTGCAGATTTTTAAAAAAAGAAAAACTGAAATATCACATGGTCCTTATAGTTTTTAGACCCTTTGCTGTGACAATCATATATTTAACTCGGGTCCTGTCTATAGCTGTGTCTCATTTCAGAGGCTGCATCTTCCAAAGGATGCAGACTTCAAAGGTGAGTTCTTCGAAGTCCACACAGGAGCGTTTTGAAATGAGACGATCTAGCCTACTAGAGGACAGATCTTGTCAACAGGCAACCGTAGCAGCTGCTGTTAATAAGATGTAATAAAATTTGTAAAGACTTTTTTCCAAGTGATTTTAAAACTTATTTTAGGCAATCTGAGGGCAAAACCAAGTTTACAAAAACTAGAAATATATTTCCTTTGATCCATACATGTACACATAAAAATGTAAACTGTCTATAAAATCACTTTTCAGTAAGACATGTCATACTCTTTTTTTTTTTTTTTTTTACATGTGTTTAGATATCCAAGTAAAATAAAACCTAATACATACATTTAATCCAGAGTTTGCATGCAATGAATCTTGGGATGTATGAGGTTGTGAAGGATCCACCGGTTGTGTCCTTCATTACCTGAAAAAGGAAGGACGTATTCTGAGGCTGCATTTGAAGAAGCCTTCAATTTTTTTTTAAACGAGACAGCCTTCGTCACGACGCAATGATGCAGCGTACTTCGAATGCATCCTTCAGAGGATGCAGCCTCTGAAATGAGACACGGCTTATTTCTTCTGATCATCCAGCTGTGTTTGATTATACTGATTGGATTTGATTAGTAAAGCCACACACCTGCCTCTATAAGACCATACAGCTCACAATGTATGTCAGAGCAAATGAGAATCACAAGGTCAAAGGAACTGCCGGAAGGTCTCAGAGACAGAATTGTGGCAAGGCACAGATCTTGCCAAGGTTACAATAAATTTTCTGCTGCACTTAAGGTTCCTAAGAGCACAGTGGCCTCCATAATCTTTAAATGGAAGACGTTTGGAATGACCAGAATCCTTTCTAGAGCTGGCCGTCCGGCCAAACTGAGCTATCAGAGGAGAAGAGCCTTGCTGAGAGAAGTAGAGAAGAACCTAATGATCACTGTGGCTGAGCTCCAGAGATGCAGTTGGGAGATTGGAGAAAGTTGTAGAAAGTCAACCATCACTGCAGCCCTCCACCAGTTGGGGCTTTATGGCACATGAGAGTGGCCCGACACATGAAGGACAGAAGGATTATGATAAATAAGATTCTCCAGTCTAATGAGACCAAGATAGCACTTTTTTAGCACCTGTCCAATACAGTCCCAACAGTGAAGCATGGTGGGTGCAGTATCATGCTGTGGGGGTGTTTTTCAGCTGCAGCGACAAGATGACTGGTTGCAATTGAGGGAAAGGTGAATGCAGCCAAGTACAGGGATATACTGAATGAAAATCTTCTCCACAGTGCTCAGGACCTCAGACTAGGCCGAGATTTGCCTTTTAACAAGGCAATGACCCTAAGCACACAGCTAAAATAATGAAGGAGTGGCGTCACAACAAATCCGTGACTGTTTTTGAATGGCCCAGCCAGAGCTCTGACTTAAACCTACGTGAGCATCTCTGGAGAGACCTAAAAATGGCTGTGCACTAACGTTTACTATGGCAGAGGATCCCCAAATCCAGATGTGAATAACTTGTTACATCTTTCCAAAAAAGACTCATGGCTGTATTAGACCAAAAAGGTGCTTCTACTAAATACTAAGCAAAGGGTCTGTTTTTTTAGGACCATGTGATATTTCAGTTTTTCTTTTTTAATGAATCAGTGAATGAATCAATGAAATGTCAGCAATTCTGTGTTTTTTTGTCATTATAGGCTGCTGTGTGAACATTAATGAAGAAAAAAAATGAACTTACTGTAAATGATTTGAGCAAATGCCTGCCATACAACAAAGAGTGAAAACTTTAAGGGGGTCTGAATACTTTCTGTATATTGTTATATTTAAATATTTAATTTGTCATCAAATCATTTCTTTATGTTTTAACAATCTTTTGTAAATCATGGTAAAAAGTATGATAGTCATTATTTAAAAAATACCATATTGAATGAAAAAAATTACAATGCTTAATTTCATGTAGGGCGACGCAGTGGTGCATTAGGTAGTGCTGTCGCCTCACAGCAAAAAGGCTATTGGGTAGGGTTGTCCGTAGTGTATGAGTGTGGATGTGTGTGTGTGGATGTTTCCCAGAGATGGGTTGCGGCTGGAAGGGCATCCGCTGCGTAAAAATCGTGCTGGATAAGTTCATTCTGCTGTGGCGACCCCAGATTAATAAAGGGACTAAGCCGAAAAGAAAATGAATGAATTTCATGTAGTACTTTTACATAGATAAAAAAAAAATTGTCTGCGGCCCCTAGACACTGAATTCAATTTACAATACTCTGTGAAGGCAGTGAAGCATGGTGGTGCAAGCATCTTCCTCTTCTACAGTATACAGTTTTGGGCCTATTTATTGCATTGGCAGGGATCATGGATCAACTTGAGTACACCAGAATACTTAAAGAGGTCATGTTGAAAAGGACGCTATGTGAAAAGGAAATTCCCTTGAAACGACCGCAAACACACCTGTTAGTGAGCAATGTCTTGGTTCCAGGCACAAGATTAGTGGCCAGCTTAGTCCCCAGATCTTAACTCAATAGAAAACTTGTGGGTTGAAATCAAAAATGCTGTTTCTCAGGCTCTGCAACATGCTGTAGATGGGAAGCATTTCTCAGAAACCTTGGTTATACAACTAAATTAGTTCAGTATTTCTCAAGAAAGCAAAATGTTCAATCATTTACTCGATTAATATAGTAAATATATATTTTACAGAAAAATGCAGACTGATATTTTTTGAATATTTGTTTTTCTTAATTTTCTGTAAAGTAATAAAACATTTTAACCATTTTATTCATCTTTTGATTTACAAATGAATGTTTCATGTCGCCAATGCATTTGTGTGTATTGAAATAAAAGTCATTATTAGAATTTTGAGCTTTACTTTTCAATACTTTTTTTATTTTAAACACAGCTGTGCGTGTAAATACAATGGCTTGACAATGAAACTGAAATGCTTGGTTTTAGACCAAAATAGTTCATTACTATTGTGTAGGGCCTCCTTTTGTGGCCAATACATCATTAATTCATCTTAGGAATGACAGATACAAGTCCTGCACAGTCGCTCCTCCAAATATCCCTAAAGTGGCTCAATAATATTTGGATCAGGTGACTGTGCAGGCCATTGGAAATGTTCAACTTCGCTTTCATGTTCATCAAACCATGCTGTGTGTATTGGTGCATTATCATCTTGATACATGGCACAGCTTTACAATATTTGAACCATTGGGTGCATATGGTCAGCCAGAATGGATCGGTAGTCCTTGGCAGTGACCCAGCACCCGTCTAGCACAAGTATTGGGCCTATAGGGAATGTCATGATATTGCAGCCCAAACCATCACTGATCCACCACCATGCTTCACTCTGGGCATGCAACAGCTTGCGTGGCACACTTCTTTGGGGCTTCTCCACATCGTAACTCTCTCAGATGTGGGAACGACAGTGAAGGTGGAGAACAACGTCTCTGATAAACATAAAAAAATAGTATTTTGTATTTTGTTCATACATTATCCTGCTAATAACGAATGATTCAACTGTGACTTAACTGAAATAAAATTCATCCATTCAGTGTTCCTGTGGCCAATTGCCTTTGCTCATTGTTACACAATTGTTTCCTCCAAAAAATAAAAAAGCTTGCTCCAGGTTAACCACACACGCACCTTTCCCCAAGCGAAGCACTCCTAATGATAATCTTAAAATAACATCAATTAGCCAGCTGAAAGACTAAGGAATGATTAGAAATCTCTCATAATTATTAGGAGCGAGGGGGCAGGAGGGCGGTGTGATTGGCAGGTTGAGCTGAAGGGGCATTAGAGTGAGTGAGAGGGAGTTCTGGGACGGCACAAGCACCGCCGCAATCACAGCTGAATTGGGAGCTTTTGTGCCTGCGTGATTGTCAAGTGGGCCATTTCTGCCTCTGATTAGGAGGCTCTTTCTCAGCACCGGCTGATTTGGCGGCTGTGTGTCCTCAGGACTCCCTGCGCAATCACACTGCCTCTTACTGTCACTCCAGGACTGCTGATTTCTTCGAGAGAACAAAAAAAAAAAAGAAAAAAGAAAAAAAGACATGCATGCCAGCTCAACCTCTGTGTCCTTCACAACTAAGCACACAGACTCTGATTTTACTGTAAGAAAAGCCACTTTATGTTTTAATGAGGATTTCAGTGAAACTAACAGTTAGAATAGGGATATTCAGGTTAAAAGGGATATTTACAAAAAATATATAAAAAATTGTCATAATTTAGTCATCCTCCACTTGTTCCAAACCTTTTTGAGTTTCTTCTATTTAAAGCAAAATATATTTGGGAATACACTGGTAGCCATTGCGTTTTCCCTATTGGATCTCAGTGTCTGCCAGTTTTTAACATTCTTCAAAATATCTTTGTTTGTGTCAAATAGAAAAAAAAACTCATAAATGTCTGGGACCACTTAATTTGTATTATTTTTGAGGTGAACTCTTACTTTAAAGAGATGAAGGACTAGGAACATTTTCTGTATCACTTCTTTAATGAATGGAACATAATATTATTAAATTAAAATGTTGTAAAGATATTTTGGAACAAAAAATATATTGTTTTAAATGAAAGTTTATGTATCTGATCAACTGACATCCAAACATCTGGATCTATTCAAATTTTGTTTAGATTTGAATGGGGAGTTACAATTAATCTCATTGTGTTCAAAGAAGCATCATTTGTTTATCATATATGACACACAGGCGATTGCTTCAAATCCAGTGAATATGTCAATCGTAGCCTATTTTTATTTAATAACAATAACAGTAAGCTTTTGTTAATATCAATAGTAAACAATGGCATGTGTATGTATTCAAGTTTTCGCAGAAATACACAGATGTATTATTTTGCTTTTATTCAGTTGCTTATATCAATTTCATTCATGTATGTATATTTATTCACTTTCACTTCGGCAAAGTGTATGTAGTATTTCATTCAGTCATTTTCCTTCAGCTTAGTCCCTTTATTCATCAGAGGTTGCCACAGCAGAATGAACCGCTATCATATGTTTTACACAGTGAAGCTCTTTCAGCTGCAACCCAGTACTGGGAAACATCCATACACACTAATTCACACACACTGTAAAAAATGGCAGTGATTTTAACGGTAAAAAAAACTGTAAAACTGCATAAAAAAACAGTAAAAATCCATAACCTGGTTAGCAGTATGTTTCCATAATATATACGGCGAATAACCGTAAATTGACTTTCCCAGAATTCTCTACATGGCACATAAATTTTTTATGCTTTTGTTGACATTACTATGGATCTTTTTAGTTGTTTTCCCATCAGTTATGTATTAGAGATTTATGTTACATCTAATGTTAATAAACAATGTTTATTTCATGACTTTAATTTTATGCGTTGGGGTTTAGTAGCTGTGTGAATGACACTGAGCACCTTCTATACACTGATACACTTTTCTGATTGTGAGAAAAGTTGTTTGTGATGAACAAGGGTTCATTATGTTACTTTCTCATCACCACTTGCATGTTAACGTGCCTATCTGTGTAACAAAAGATGTGATGTGTAGATGTTGGTAATTCAAAACCCAGACATATTACCTCTATAAATAAATGAAAAACAGTAGTTTACTGTAAAAATGATAAATTACTGTTACGGTTTGTACCGCATTTTTAACGGTGAAATACTGGCAACCACAGCTGCCATTTTTTTACTGTAAATTTTACGGATTTATTTTTTACAGTGCATGTACACTTCTATGGCCAATTTAGTTTATTCAATTATAGCGCATATCTTAGGACTGTAGGGAAAACCAGAGAACCCGAAGGAAACCCACGCCAACACAGGGAGAACATGCAAACTCCATAAAGAAATGCCAACTGACCCAACCAGAACTCGAACCAGCAACTGTCTTGCTGTGAGGCGTCAGTGCTAACCATTGAGTCATCGTGTCTGCCTGCATGTATTTCTAAAAATACAAATATATGTATTTGAATATGCATGTACATTGTTACAATTATTAACAATAAATGTCACATATGCATTTTAAAATTTGTTTAATTACTGTTCACTTGTTCATTACTGTATTGTTCACTGAGATGTGGTGACCCCATGATTAAGCCCAGAATAAGCCAAGGGAAAGTGAGTATATTAAAAGTAAAAAGTAATCGTCTGTTGCCATAAAATGATAAACAAATGATGTTTCACTGAACACAATGAGGCGATGCAGTGGCGCAGTAAGTAGTGCTGTTGCCTCACAGCAAGAAGGTTGCTGGTTCGAGCCTCGGCATGTTCTACCTGCATTCGTGTGGGTTTCCTCCGGGTGCTCCAGTTTCCCCCACAGTCCAAAGACATGTGGTACAGGTGAATTGGGTAGGCTAAATTGTCCGTAGTGTATGAGTGTGTGTAAGAGTGTGTGGATGTTTCCCAGAGATGGGTTGCGGCTGGAAGGGCATCCGCTGCTTAAAACATATGCTGGATAAGTTGGCGGTTCAGTGACCCAGATTAATAAAGGGACTAAGCTGAAAAGAAAATGAATGAATAAATGAACACAATGCGATTAATTGTAACTCCCCATTCAAAACTAGACAGATTTGATTAGATCCAGATGTTAAATAATAGCATTATTTTTAGACGTCAGTTGATCATTGCAGATACTTTCATTTGAAACTATATTTTGTTACAAAATATCTTTACAACATGTTCATTTATTAATATTATGTTCCACTTATAAATGATTAATATTTAAGAAAAATAAATATGAAGGATAAAAAAAAAAATGTAAATATTTTTTTCATTCTGAATTTGACCTTTGATCATACATGCACCTTATCTTTAAAAATACCTGCACATGTAATTATGTATGTACACAATCTTTCAAAAAGGTTATATTCAGCTGAGATATATTCAAACGTGAAAGTAAATAGATTTTCAAGCTGTTATTTTAAGTAATGGAAGGGTGAAATATTGAGAGTGGAAAGTTATGTATGTAATCTGCTGACAGTGGGTTAATTTAAGAACACAGAAATAAAAGCTAACTGAGACCAAACACAGCACATAAACCAGGGATCAGTTGCAAATAAGCAAAGTCATTAGCTATGTTTCCATCCACCTATTTTTATATGCGCATTTTGGATATGCACATAAAAAATGGTTGATGGAAACACCAAGATGCGCATAAATTTTGCAAACGTTCATAAAAACGTAGCAGGCTGAGCACATTGTAAAACATCTGAAATGTTGTTCTGGTCATTCAAAAATGCTTTAACCATTTCAGTATTAGTTTTTTTTTATATTATTAATGACCTCCAGAATCAAGAACGTCTGTGTGGATTGCCTGCTGAGGCGCAAGTCATTTCTTAAATGAAGAAAATACTTACGCAGTCTCTCTTATCGCAAATTCCGTTTTTACTGTTCATATTTGCCGCCAGATAATCTGGAAGTGATGATTTTGTTTGCTTTGACTCTCGTTGGATGGAAACTTGCTTTATTTGCACGTCTTTTATGCGGTAATCCAGTTTTACGCATAAAGTTAATTCACATTTTTGGATTGGAAACATAGCTATTGATGATACAATTCTTCCAAAAATTTTGCGTCTGAAAGAGAAATTTCTACGAATGCACATGCAATAAGGTCAGCTGTCAAAACAATAACCTCCTTGCCTTTTTATCACATTTCACTTTTTGCCTCTAGAAAAACCATCCAGTCCTTTTTTTAATCATATATCCCATGTCACAAAAACTGCCTTCTTCCATCTGAGAAACATAGCTAAATTGAGAAGTATGCTATCCATCTCAGATGCAGAAAAACTAGTTCATGCTTTCATGACTTCCAGGCTGGACTACTGTAATGCTCTGTTTGCTGGTTGCCCAGCATCCTCTATTAACAAACTTCAGCTAGTGCAAAATGCAGCTGCCAGAGTTCTTACCAGGTCTAGAAAATATGATCATATCACCCCAATTTTATCCTCCTTACACTGGCTGCCTGTTAAGCTTCGTATTGATTAAAAAAATAGCTTCTTACCTATAAAGCCTTAAATAATCTAGCTCCTGTTTATCTAACCAACCTCCTGTCTTGCTACAACCCAACCCGCTCTTTAAAATCTCAAAACTCAGGGCTTCTAGTAGTACCTAGAATACCCTAAACTCTGGAATAGCCTTCCTGACAATGTCCGAGGCTCAGACACACTCTCGCACTTCAAAGCTAGATTAAAGACCTATCTTTTTAAAAAAGCATACACTCAGTGCATTACATAGCAATATGACGCATGATGTACCCCACACAGGATTTTGCTTCTTGTTTTTTATACACTATGAACAGCAGCTACGCTAATTATTCTCCTTATTCTGTATTTCCACCTGGGGGTACTCATGCTAAGACCCTCAGACTATGCAGCGTCACTGATGCAATCCAAGACCAGCGACGAGATGAAACCCAAGGTTTTCATAATCCTGGACCAGGCCGTATCCTGAGCAGCTGCTGTGGTGGTCATGGAAGAGTGGAGAGCATGAGACTGATTCCTGTGACGCTCCAAGGACAGACGAGTCTTCGCTAAGGTCCAGCTTCCTGCGCCTAGACTGCAGCTCTGCACAAGACGTTTGGCCATAGGAGAAATGGTTGTGCCCAACTGAGCCAGGTCTCTCTCTCTCTCTCTAGGTTTTTTTAAATCTTCACTTTCGCCAATTGGTGAAGTTTATTCCTCGCCGCTGTCGCCACTGGCTTGCATGGTTTGGGATCTGTAGAGCTGCGCATCGATAGATTTGCTCTTCAGTGTTTGGACTCTCAGTAGTGAATATTAACCCACGCTGACCTGAGCTAAACTGAACTGACCTAAACTTAAACTCTGAAAACTAAACGGACACTGTTTCAATTTACCATAATCTTCTATGTGAAGCTGCTTTGACACAATCTACATTGTATAAGCGCTATACACATAAAGATGAATTGAATTGAACTGAAGTCAAAAACGAGGTTTACCAAGGTGCAACATGTTTTAGATGATTAACATTTCAAAATACTCTTAAAAACACATAGCACTTTTCACAAAATTATTATATGGAAAAGCTCAGTTTAATTTTATTTGGTATTATATTTTTATGTTTTTAATATAAATTTTAACAGAAAAACATCTGGGAAAGTCAGACATTTGAAGTGAGATGAGGGTGGTGATGACAGAATGGTCAGTTATATGTATTTCTTGTTATTTTTTTAAGTCCTGTTAATCATCACATTAAGATCACAAGGTTTTGGAGATCTGTCAAAAAAAATCCTAAACATATATTACAGTATGTATTGTGTCATGGTGGTGGTGCAGTGGGTATAGCGCCGTCGCCTTACAGCAAGAAGTTTGTTGGTCCCACATGATGTATAGGTGATAATTGGGTACGCTAAATTAAGTCCTTAGTGTATGTGTGTGAATGAGAGTTTATGGGAGTTTCCCAGTTATGGGTTGCAGCTAGAAGGGCATTCTCTGCGTAAAACATATGCTGGATTAGTTGGCGGTTCAGTCCGCTGTGGTGACCCCTGATTAATAAAGAGACTAAGCCAAAAAGAAAATGGATGGATGGCATTCTGAATTTTATCTGGATGCAGTCTTTGACTATTTTTTTGGACAAAATGAAAGATGCCAGTTTTTTTATTCAAAGGCTCTGTTTTGTCTTTTAATATATTATATTTTCAGATATTCATACATATGAATGCATATATTCATACAAGAATATTTTGGCGGTCATAAACATGTGGTAAGAATTATCAAATTTGCTTGTGAATGATTGAACGATATACATGTAATAATGGTTTGATATTGTGTTCCTAGAAAATACAGCATACTATTTCACTGCTATGCTGACGACACTCAACTCTACCTCTCTACCAAGCCCTCCAGTTCTTTTCCTTCTTCTGCTTTGAGCAAATGTTTAGCTGAAATAAAATCTGGCTTTCAGCTAACTTTTTTAAATTAAATAGCGACAAAACAGGGCTTCAGTTTTGTCGCTATTTAATTTTAAAAAGTTATCATCACTTTTAGTCTCATCGGGACTAAAAGTGTTTTGGATAAAGCTGATAATTTCACAATAGACATTGATAGTAGCACAATTCTTCCCTCTGTGCAGGTAAAGAGTTTGGGTGTCATCTTGGATAGCACACTCTCTTTTAAAGTTCACATCAATAATATTACGTGTAATGCATATTTCCACCTGCATAATATTACTCGTCTCCGCCCTTCTCTCACAACCAACAACACAGCATTTCTTATCAACGCATTAGTTACTTCACGTCTTGACTACTGTAATGCAGTTCTTTCTGGGCTTCCCTCTAAACTTCTCCATAAACTCCAACGGATTCAGAACCGTGCAGCTTATGTCATCTCTAGGACTCCATCTCCATCCTTACTTGATTAAGCACGATGGAAGACAGATCTTTTAGCTCTATGGCTCCTTGGCTATGGAACTCACTTCCCCTGGATCTAAGGAGCAGTGATAGTCTTGACACATTTAAATCTCGTCTAAAGACCCATCTTTTTAAGCAGGCTTTCCTTTAACAATTTTTTATTATGTTTTTTTTATCATGTTATTTTATATTCGCGATGTGGATTTATACTTGTTTGGTCAATGCATGTTTGGTAATGTTTATTATTTGTTTTAATTTGTTCTAGCATGGCTGTTGATGCTTATTGTAAGGCGACCTTGGGTGTCTAAAAAGGCGCCATTTACAAATAAAATGAATTATTATTCTTGTAAGTCCAAATCCAAATACTTATCTGAATATTATTTGAATATGATGTATAATGATTAAAAATCAGTATTAGATCAATAATCGAATATTAAATATTATTAATAGTAATATAAAATGTACTATTTAACTGAAATCCCATTTATTAAAACAATAGTGCAAACATATGTGTTATTAATAAATAAATGGTCATATTTACCCCACTAAGGAGATAATTTTACTTTATATTCCATCCAATAATATTCTATAATATGAGTAAGATGTACAGTAAGTTGCATATCAGATGCGTGTGCAGCCATGTGTTTTATTTGAACATATCACAATCTGTCTTTTGTAGGAAACTCATTCTGCCTCTAGTTCTTATCTGTTATTTTTCCCTTCCTCCTAAGGTGGTGCTGAGAGTATAGTCTGATCTTTGAGTAATTTGATGAGACCTCCATGTTTTGTTTTATCAGCTCTTAACTTCTGTCCCTTCTTTTCTGATCCCTATCATTATGTAGACATGTGTGGGCTAACAAACCAGCCTAGACTACCAGAAAAAGAGCTGAAGTTACCAAGGTGTTTGTCTCCATAAATTGAACACTGCACAACCAACTTCCTCAGAGATGACTGATGAGGGAAAAGAGGACAAAGAGGACTAAAAAGTGCTGAGAGCCATTCAATCTCTCATTTAAACACCTCCTCATGTTGGTCCAACGCCCTTAGATTTTTGTTCATCTTTCGGACTTAAATTAAAATAATTTAGATAAAATCCAAGAGCTCCCTGACCCTCCATAGGCAGCAATGGTCCAAAGATGAAGCCCAGAAAGGAACCAAAAACTGTCAAAACCTACTATGTGACTTCAGTGGTTCAGCTGTAATCTTATGAAGTAGGGCAGCATGATATTGGAAAAAAAAACACATTGCAATATTTCGTTTTTCTGCAATACAGTATGTTTTGTAATATTACTGCAGTAAATTACTTGAAAAGCTCTTTTTTTGGAAAGAGTTTACAATTTTACATTGATTGGGGATTTTGTAGGAGAGCACATCTGCATAAAATATTATTAACAAACCAAAAGCATAGATGAATGTAAAAGAGATGAAAAAAGATACAAATGAAATCACCAGTGCTTTATTGTTTTGTGAGGAATCTAACAGTATTCATGTACAAACATTGAATAATTAAATGCAAAATAACACTATAAAGTCCTTATCATATAAATAATTCCATTCAATTAATCTTTGCTACAAAAAGCTTGTGTTAACTAAAAAAAAGTTATAACTTCTTGTGCCCAAATGCCTAACTTTCTTGAAAATGCTCACACAGTCACAGGCCTTTAAAACACATGCAAGAGATAAATTTTAACTAATAAATAAATAAATAAATAAATAAATAATAATAAAAAAAA